>CAJDSM010004266.1:5170-16053 GCA_903981925.1 Ostrea lurida
CTACATCTAATTAAAAGGATTCCTTCATTAATATCATTAAATCATGATATCTATTATAAACAGTCATAAAAATACACGTATCTCTAAAAGAAAAATTTCTAATTGAACCGGAATGCATGTAACACTGTCAAACTAATCGACGATACATTTTTCTGCTAATAATCTTCATAATATCAGATATCTTTTTTTCTTCAAATTCCAAACTGCGAATTTTAGATTAACTACTCGAGCATGTGATTCGCACCTCAGACCAGAGACATATATAACATGAAGCCTTTACCCCACCTGTAGAATAAAAAACGTATGGTTGAATTCTTCATCGTCACGACATTAACATGTAAACATTAACACCCATTAACAAACAACTTTTCTTGTCAGGGCCGTTAGATGCGACATGCCATTAACATTTAAAATTTTAAAGTAACACGCACAAATATCTGGCAATTTTTCAATGCATCACAATTTTTAAATTTCATATAAACGATAGCATCCTTACAGCGTCAAAAGTTGCCACAGGGACTCACGAACCATTATTTGGGACAATTATGGTGCTAAAAGGCACAACCCCGGTCCTCCCACCATTTTGGGGTGTGATAGGAGAGGGTCTTAATTTTTTATGGGTTCTATACGGAGTATTTATATATACTTATATCATATAGACCAATTTAGAGATCACAGACCACAAGAAACCATAAAACGACGATTTCTGACCACCTCACACAACTGGAACACCTAGTATAATAAAGGTCACAATTTTTAATCTTGTATATTGGTATTCCCGTTGACTGCGTAATATAGGTGTTTGGAAACTGGGTGTGTAGTACCTTCTTAAGCGGCGGCTAAAATACAGAATTCTGGATATTGTTACCAATCACATTCCATAAAATCCAACGAATACAGAAACACGAGCTGTCGCGATGCTGTAGAGAATTATAACCAGAACACGATTTCCTTCTCAGTTTGCTTACATTAAATGAGGCTACCGAGAAAAGCCTTCCTGTCCCTTCTTCTTCACGGATACCTGTTATTTTGGTAATATCATAATTTCGATATTGCCACATATGGCGACAAGTTTAATGAAGGGGAAAATTCGTGGGGGAGGTACGAGTTACTGTATGGTCAAATATAAAACTGATATCTGATGTAGATCGCAACCAACAGTGCGCACAAGTTGGGCGTGTTTTACATATAAAAATAATTCAAGTGAATTAGTAACGGTCGCCGGGGTAGTAGACGTGTTTAGCATCTTGTGTTTCAAAAGAGGTTCTCTTTTGTTCTACGTTGTCTATCATCTTGGTTAATTGTAAGTAATGATGTGAACATTTGATTGTGACTGAGAATTTAAGTGGTAACAAAGATATAGTCTTAGCTAGGCACGTAATATTAAATTCTAATGAAGAATTAATTCGCTTGAAGGATGTGAAAGTAAATCACGTGATATTTTGTCTGTGGCGAAGAGTTCTGTTAGTGAAAATTCACCGCTCAATCAATCTGTTAAATACGATGTAATTTTTCGCTGCAACGTATACGCTTGGTATTGGATAGATAGATCCCCGCACTATGAATATAATACTTGTATCTATATCATAAAAAATCAAATATTCATGTAAATTGGTAATTCTGATAAACAAAAAAATTAGACAAATGAAACAAAAGAGCGGCTTTTAAAAATATTGAATATTAAAACCGGCAAATATATGAACCCATGTAAAAAATTCCAATATACTATCGGCACAATGTACATGTAATACACATGTATCAAATAAGAAACACCGATGACTAAGAACAAAGTCCGCGGGCTCCCCAATGACCGATTTTTTGGGAGATGCCATACAACTTCTCGTGCCTATGTAAAATTTAAATATGCTAAGTGTGAAATATCCAATGTAGCGCGAAATGCACGGGTAATAACAATGCCCTGATACAAGGACAGCGCACAAGTTCACGCGTATAGTTTGGTACATACAGGTATATACACATGGCAAGTAGAATACACAAATGCGAAAAAATTGTGGGTAAAATAAAATAGCCTTTAATTTACATCGTATACAAAGAGAAATGAATTTACTGGAGGAAGGGGGTGCTTTCTTTCAAATGTGGAATTTCCTATCTGTAGTAAGACTTAATTTACAAAATATGATTAATCATTGTTAACTAGACAGCCCAAACTTTCGGGGTGTTTAATTACTGTGGACGCCTCGTTTGTTTGACGAAAGCCACGAGGCCACTCCCCAGTCTTAAAATGATATTGTTCTGATAGATTTTCACCATTCAGATTTAATTATTTATTATTTATTGCATCTATAATATCCAGGCCTTTATTGTTTTTTTTGTATTCCCTCGATTTCCTAAAATAGCTTCTGTAGACAAAACGAATGAACGCTTTTCGGAAGTATCGTACTTTTATCCCTGTAGATTTAAATTATGATCCTGTAGTTTCCGAAGATAACACGATACGATATAACGGAAAAAACCTGATTACACGCGAAAACACGAAATACCACGATATGAAACTGATAAACGCAAAAAAAACACGATAGAAAACGGAAAACCTGATACAGCGATACGATAGGATACACGCACGAATACGATAGGATACAACCGCACGAGTATACGAGAGGATACACGCACGATAGAATACGATAGAAATTCCAAGAATACGTTGCGGGTAACTGTATACAATAATTTTATAAGGATACTCCATTTACCAAAGATCAAGAATAAAGGGCCCACGGGCGGGTGCACCCGGTCGACCAGGGGATGCTTACCTTCCTAGGACTGATCCACCTCTGGTATATCCAGGAAAGTTCGTGTTGCGCACCAGCTCTTATTTGTATTCGTTTTATGAAATATTTTATAGATATTCTTTAGCAAAATGGGAAAACGAAATTATTCAACTCGTGTTCAATTATTCCAAAACATGTACTTTGGTCAAGACTCCAACTCTGAATCTAACGCAAAGTTAACTCTGAAATTAATTTAGGCGGATATGATGCTGAGATGAAAGTAACAACTTTTCCTAAAATCTATTTTTCATGGAAAAGAGGTCGTCGCTTAGTTTGAAAAAAAAAATGTAACAGAGATTGTTTTACATATGTTAGTGAATCCGTTTTCCATGGAACAACACCCTGACCTAGCCAATGTTGAAAATGCAACCCAACTCTAAAATTTAGCTGTGTTGGAGATCCAAAGATAACCGTACAAACAAACAAAATTGGGGTATAATTTGAAATATATTTAATCGCCATCATAACAAGTAGTAATAAATGAGCAGACTTATTGTGAAAAAATATTTTTCATGTAACTCTAAGACAAAATTATCCAACAAAATTTAATCCGAATTTCCTTAGTAACGCTCTTAAAAATTGTCAATTTGAGATAGAGTTTTCAAGAAAATGGTCAAGAAATGTATACCATTGTAACAAGATTTCCATTTTATTTTACTAGAGTTAAAGATGGTATCTATAAGCTAGTGAACTAGAGCAAAAAATATTGGTAAATGTTAGTGAGTTCGATAAAAAAAGATATAGACGACGAAAAAGCTAATTTGAGATCATATCAAAACTACTAACTAAAGATCATGTATAGTTCCCCACGAAGAAGGACTGTAGAATATTTTGGTTAGTTATAGGTTGGTTGTGTGGGGTGGATCGCGAGCTCAGCACACAAGTTAAATGTGTGAAGGTATATCACACTTTGGAATTATTTGTAAGTTAGTGGATGACATTTGGATAGCATTTGTGATTAGCAAGTTATTTTTTTTCCAGATACAAAAACAATTGTCTAAGCACTCTAGCCCGAATTCTCCTCTGTTGTGTCCCCGGTGGCCGTAAAACGGTAATCTGAGCATGAATTGTGATGGGATGTCAACGAATATTTTGTACGTATTCGAATAGTCTTGGCGGAGTAACAAGTGCGAGCGTTCACGTAGAAAGATTGTAGTGCGAATATGTCAAGCAAAAATTTGGCTTATCGATAGTACTATATAATGTTTACCTATTTCGAGTGGTCTTGGTGTCGAGGTCAAATTGACCGCGAAAAGAGAGAGAGAAGTGTAGCACGTCTCCGATAATTCAGTTCCATCATCGAACTTGAACAGCAAATTGTCTAGTGTTCGTCGTACCGGGTTTACCTTGTTCAAACTACCTTACCGAACCTGCGACACAGCGGAAAATTCTTTTTTTAATAAAAACTCCGTAATAAAGGGTTGTGCGAAAAAGTAGTCCTAAGGTATTTTTCCTAAATTTATAACGTGGTTCCATAAGCATGGGTCGGGAATATGTCAAAGAAGTGCCGATGAGATTTTACAATTAACTTTTGGAGAATAGAGTTGACGCATGGTGTTCTGAATTAATTGGACTGAATATTCTAGAGTGAAATGGACAAATTAATTTGTAAGTCAACACTTATATTTCCCAGCTTTATCAATATTGTAAGTTGCTTGAATGTAATTCTCATGAGGAAATTAGACTGCAGAGATCGCCAGATAAGTAAGGTTTCACGCGAGCGACCAAACTAAAGTGGGCTTTTTTGCTTGTCACATTTAGAATTTAGAAGTTTGCTGCCGTGCCTATCCCCCCCCCCAACAAATCATAAGCCTATAAAAATATGTTGAAAAAAGTGTTCAGTCTAAAATTCGTGTGGCGGAAAGAATCTTAAATTCAATTATGTGTTATTCTGTGAATCATAAGTTTTTTTTTACCGATAAATCGTTGTGAATAGTAGTAGACTAAGCAAATCTTGCCGACTGAAATATCCATAATTCTACTAACGGCAGTAGATCTACCCGCGGCAGTCAGTCCAAGCCTGTTTATTACAACGTAAAACATGGCGTCACAAATGAGGAAGGGTAGTTATTCCCATTCTAATACATTTTGCTCACGCGATATTTTATATTTGTTTTGCTACTTTGTGACGAAATGTTTATGCCTGACGTTATGTTTTTTGCGTCACGGTATTGGTGACGTCACAATATCTGAGCTCCAATCCACGTTAACAGCTCATTTACCGCGGTCTCAGAATCTCTAGTGTGGCATTAAGCCAAATCAAAAGAATCGTACAGTAGTTAGCAACAATTTCATTAATTCGAGGGTTGCGCAGATGCTTCAAAACGTCACAATCATATCCCCTTAAAACAATGCTGGAGTTCCTCATTGACGTTTTTAGTGATCAGCACTTCCAACAGTCTGCTGGAATTTCCATGGGCACGAATTGTGCTCCTTTGTTAGCAGACCTGGTTTTATATTCTTACGAAGTAGAATTTATTCAAAAGCTTCTACATGAGAAGGAAAAATCTCCAGCTGTGGCCCTTCGATATATCAACGACGTTTTATCTATTAATAATAATTATTTTCCTGCATATGTTGATTTGATATATCCCAGTGAACTAAAAATAAATAACACCACATTCATCGATATCTGCTTCGTAATTAGATATTTTATTGAAATAGACTGAATGGACAACTATCAACTAAACTCCATGACAATCAGGACGACTTTAGCTTCTCCATCGTCAACTTCCCATATTTATGTAGCAACATTCCTTCATCACTTGCATATGGTATTTACATGTATGTCACTCTACGAGTAACCACACTTTGAATCGAGGTAGGCTACTTACAAGCAAGTTGTCGTTGCAGGAGTTTCAACAGTCACGTATAACATCAGCATTTCACAAATTCTATGGTCGTTATACCGCTCTAGGGTTGTCAGTATGGGCTGCCATTGGGTCATATGCTGTGTTTCATAACAACTGTTAAGCCGTTTTTAACACACTGATTTTGACTGCAGATAGCTTCGTTTACCTGATCAAGGCAATGGGCTCACGGCTGGTGTAGCCGGTTGACAGGGAATACTTACTCCTCCTAGGCACCTGATCCCATCTCTGCTATATATCCAGGGGTCCGTATTTGCCCAACTCTTGTTTTGTTTTCTGTTTGAGACATACGAGATTGATCACTGTTCGTTAATTACGCCTTTTCGTTGATCACTGTTTATTATCCCCACCTTTTCATTCAGTCTTGGTGAACTATGAAGGGCGATTACTGACGTCAAGTTAGATAACAGTGTCTGTAAGAAAAACGACAACCAACTTCCTAAAGATCACGAGTGGGTCAGCTTAATGAAATGTATGCTGTTTTTAAATATTGTAAAATGGCACTACTTATATATTCTTCGAGAAGCACATTTTGACCTCGGTTATGTATTGAATTAATACACTGACAACTGCTCTGCTGGGATCAGGGTTTCTTTTTATTGTTTTCTCGATCCAAGGTACAAACATCTCAATTTCTTGTTTAGCCAACTCAAGAATAAAATCGAGTCCAATCTGGACGATCTGTCTTTGGTGCGCTCGTGCCACATACCTAAGTTAACGAGCAAAAGGAGCCAGAGAGCAGTAGAAAAAAAGACCCCCAAGACTTTCTCAGTTCGGTCACATCTGACAAAGTCGGAATTGGATAAGTATATAGCACAAAGATGACTGTGTCGGACCCCTTCAGTGGTGCCGTGACAATTTTCAATTTTAGCGCGAAAATATCTAGCGATCCCTGGAACGACTGTGACGTCAGAAAGGATTTTTTCCGACTGTAGGTGTTCTTGTAAATAAACTAAGAAAGCGCCCGTTATCTTCATTGATAGATGAAATAAACTACGAGTGCAAAAGTAATATCAATGAGTGAAAATTGATATTTTGTTCAAATCTGACCACAGTAAATCACGAATTGAACGTTACGTTCATGCTTTTTTTCAACATTGATTAAAAATTTAAAACAAATCTGAATACCATAATCAAACATTGTTTTGTTTGTAAAGGCAAAGATAACGAACAGTGATCAATCTCGTAAGTTTCAAATAGAATACAAAAACAAGAGTTTGGCAAACACGGACCCCTGGACACAATCAAGGTGCAATATGGGAGTAAGCATCTCTGTTGACCGGTCACACCCGCCGTGAGCCCATAGTCTTGATTAGGTAAACGGAGCAATCCGTAGTCAAATCAGTGTGTGAAAAACGATTTAACAATGGCTATGAAACCCATCAGACGCATTTGACTCAATGGTAGGTCATACTGGTAAACTAAACTGTTATAACGAACCATGAGAATTTACGAGAAATGCTGCTTTTAAAACGCGACTGTTGAAACCCCTGCAACAACAACTTGTTTTAAGTACCTGACTCGATTCAAAAACTGATCATACGTAGAAGACGCTCTTGCGTATCGAATAAGATGAGAGACATACACACCATATGCAGGTATTTTGAATTGAATAATATTCAATAAAATTCATCTACCCACCCCCACCCATCCTAAAATACCCATCCGACTTTAGTATGGTGAATAGCGGGCGAACAGGCATTCATGAATACGGTACATACCGTACATTGTGTAATCAACTCCTCTCACGCCTTTAACTTCACATCCTTCATATTTTGTACAGTTGTTATGAACACATCGAAGATGTGCATACTAGGCCTTTTTGAAAGTGATCCGACATTTTTTAAAATTTACATGGTAGTTGAACTGTCATTTTTTAAGGAAGTCCTGAATAGACGGTACCTATTTTGTGTAACCACCTCCTCTCGCACCTCCAACTTGACATTCCTCGAACTTATGGACACATTGAAGAGTCAAAAGGCCAAAGAATGATCATGGTGGTCTGATGATACAGTAAGTGATTCCACAATGCTACATGTATTTCAATGAGTAAGACGTACCTGTTACAACAATTGTCAATGTTTTTGGACCCACCAGTGTTGTTCCATCATAGACATAAATATACAGATCGTACCCGGCTTGTGTGTACCCCTGGAGATTATCTGTCGATCTTATCTCTCCGGCTGCAAGATATATGATAATATATCTCATGTATTTACATGTAACAACGTTATTCAAAAACAACAGCGTCGACAAAATGAAATCAAATACATACAATGATATATGGCAAATGGACAGGTGACTGAGGAGCAGGTCATATTGTAATACAGCTGGTCTCCTTCAGCATCTGATGACGTCACCGAGTATATACTAGTACCCGTCGTATATGTTGAGGTCACATTCACAGACGCTACGGGAAAGAATTACAAGTGCATATATAAATACAAACTAATAAAGGCAAGAAAGTGGTGTATGAATTTAAGTCTGAAACAATGTGCAACATTTACGCTACAATAATATGGCGTGGTTGGTTATTTCAGATATACAATAACTTAAAGTTACTTGTACATTCAATGATGTAATTTATGGTGCATGAGTACTACTTTAAAATTCAATTATGATTGCGTGATGTTTTACGACCTCCGATGTTTTGACTTCGTTTACCTCAACACCGTCAGAAATAATTGGAAGCTTACTAAGGCCTTACCAACGCCAGTTTGCTTACATTACAAAATTTGATATTACAAAATAATTGTAACCTGTAGCAACGAATATGCAATAGCAATCATTGCCAATTTAGTACATTGTATATTGGTAATCACAAGTGGAAATCATATTACCTGTGATTTGTAATGAATTGATTTCATTTACGTTCCATAGTTAATATGAACGTGCCAGGTAGCCTTTGCTTGTTACTTGATAAGGGCAGTGAAAACAGGACAGCAATGTGAATTGAAAAAATGTCATTTATTATGTAAATGACGAAGTTATATAACAGAAAACATGCGGGATCAGATGGGCTCGAAAAACCAAAATATAAGAACATATCTACATGTATCACATAGGTGTGATTATGCCATCTGATCCCCAACAACACATTATGCAATATAAAAATAGAGTTGCCTGGAATCAAGTAAGGTGGGTTATACAAATAATTCAGGCCGAATTTTGATTTCATTATTGTTTTTATAACGTCCCTCTCGGGAATTTTTCACTCAAAATTTCGACCTATGATCGGCAATTATGGCCTTTGAACAGGGAGGAATCTTTATCGTGCCACATCTGCTGTGAGATGGGAAATCGGTTTTTGCGGGTCTCATCCGAAGGACCGCCCCATTTAGTCGCCTCTTACGACATGCAAGGGGTACTGAGGACCTATTCTAACCCGAATCTCCACAGCGTTGTATATGTAATGAATCATTGTGATTTAAGTATAATTGTAATATACCTCTCTTAATGCCTGACAGACATTTCAAACAGAGTGGAATTCTCGCTATGAGGAAGTCAAATTAATGATTCGTAATTTCAATGACTATGTTATAAATTCAAATAAATAAATTGAGAAAAGATTTCACATTGATAGTCAAATTATTCAGTATATATGTCGATATTTGAAAATGCCAATGAGACCGTGTATTTTGTCAGTATGATAAACTATGAAAAATTATATGATTTGACGATTCTGACAAAGGAATACTGGCTTACTCAGTGTAAGGAGAAAACGGTGGTTTTGCGTGATCAAGATTTCGAAATGGGGCGTTGACTATCCGACTCGTCGAATGTATGATTATATAGGGAATTAGCTTGATTACCTTTCAATTCGACTGAGTTAATTTGCATATAAAGTGTACAACTAATATAACATGATATGAAATATGTATTTTTACATGTAACCTTACGATAACACCCTAAGAATACGGCATATATCGCTCTAAAATACAAATTGTAAAACATGGTCATTCCCCTTCCATTGAAACATTTTTGGAAAGCAAATTAAATCAAATCTTGGTGTCATGCACGTGTCCACCATCCCATTTGCCTATACTGTGGAATCATCATTGTTTCGTGGGGGACCAATGTTCGTGATTTCGTGGGTCACCCTTACCCACGAATTAACGTCCCCACGAACATGTTTTTTTTCCTTTTAATCTTTATAAATATTAAGCCATTCGCATATTATATCAGTTACCCACGAAATAACCTCCCCACGAACCAGCAAAATGTTGGTTACCCACGGACATTGGCCCCCATCGAATTAAAATGATTCCACAGTATCCATTCCTAGGGAATAACAAACAGCCCACTAAGGTCATGAACCCCATCCTGGTACTATTTACCAATAGCCTAAGCCTTACACCTATGATATAATGCTCCTGTATGAAATTATACAATTACGATTCATTCCCATCAGTCAAAATATCAGTTTCTTTTTCACAAACATACCCAAACGAATCCACGTTTATAGTAACTGTAATAGTTACTGTAAAGGGCTTTAATTTCGTGGGGCTAAAATTTTGCGATTTTATCTTTAACATTTCGCGATGGTTTAAATTTCGCGGATAGTAAATATCTAAGCTTAAATATTGTACCCAAATACATAAAACAGCACTTCGCGGTGGTTTTATTTTCGCGATAGTTGATATGATCGCGAATATAGCGAAAAATAAAACCCACGCGAATATTTCCCCCTTTACAGTAATCAAAGTTCTAGAACTTACAATAATAAAACCCTATAATTTACTATCAAAATAACTTTTTTGTACAGGAAAACGTATGCCCCTCCCTAGTAATATTAACTTATGATTGGAGAAATAATTTACTGGAAATACCTTGTAAGTTGGTAAATAAAGGCGCGTTGTTCCGTGTGATGTATACGTAGAACGTCCCTGTTACCGTGTCTTTGGTGTCCGTGCAAGCAATTGTTAAGACGTACGCATTCACAGCATCATATGACAAAGAGGGGTAAGCTTGCAAGTATATCCCATACACTGTAGACAAAAATGGCTAATTATAGGTATATCCAGATTTGAAACGTCCTTAAACTTGTTTAAAACAAAGCCAGATCATCCTATCGCAAATTCTTGTTGACCATGTTTGAGATTACAGATTATCAGTAAGTCATATGTTGACTGATTTGTTTCATACCCTTTGTTAGACTGTCATTTTCCTACTAGATTTGACTACGGGTCCCGTTTATTTTTTTCGACTAAGGGCTCGCGGCGGGTGT
>CAJDSM010004268.1:70-26543 GCA_903981925.1 Ostrea lurida
TTACCAATGGCCTGAAACAATCTTATCTGACTTAAGGGAATCTCAAGCATTTTGCTAAGCTAGAAAGCAAATTGTGCTTAAGGAATGAATACAGATTCGTAATGAAATTAAGGGAAAGCAGTGATGGAATTTTGAATTGAAGTAGATTGGTCACCAGACCACCGAATATTGAAGTGGCAAGGAAATGAAATATACCAATGTCATTCATTCGTAAACATCGAAAACAATTGACATCAGGTTAATGGTTCGATAAATAACTTAACCATAGCGTGAATTGAAAGAATCTATTGCCAATGGCAGGAATCATGTAGTTCGCATCAATTTAGATGTCAGATGTTTTGATTGTTAACAGAGCGGAAATCATGAAACGTATACATGTATTTCATGTTCTGCCACTATGTTTGGTGATCTCATTATTTTGAACAAGACATGCATGTATATACTAACTTTACGATCAGAGAAGGAATTTTGTAACTATTCTTGTTTAGTCTGGACCTACAGGTTATTTACATTTCAGATTTATTTCCAATTAAGACGACGAGAACTTCCGCTTCTGTACGAATGTCAAAACTTTTCACGTCTCGCATCAAAGAAGAGCCAATGGTAAAAACATTGGACATCATTGGTTAAGTTCTCCTCGGTTCTGAGCTTTATTCATTGTGTTTTGTTTTTAGAATGTAAAGATTTGGCATATTTGAACTTTTCTGTAAACCTGTACATGTATTTTCAATGCTGATTTGGTTTGCGTTGAGAGAATTATTTTGTTGTTTAAATTGAGCATGACGAACCTTGTGATTCGTATTTCAGTACAGCTCTGTCGTCGTCCCGGGTGGGTTGGTGCAAGGATCAATACATCACCACACACACGGATTACCATCCGCATCCCGACCCCTACAAGGTCAACGACACCATCAGCTCGACATTCAGCCGGGAAAATCAAGACTCATCGTTCGACATCTGGTAGCGTTTTTATACGCCCGTCGAAAGACGGAGAACGTTTTATGGCTAAGCGTCGTCCGTCTGTCCGTCTCCGTCCGTCTGTCGTTCCGGCTTGGTAGGTGAACCGTAACTCCAGGACCAACAACTTGGTACAATTGATCACCATGATGAGAGGAAGATCCTTATGTTATTCAAGGTTTCAAAGGTTCAGTCGTTGGTGTCACGTAGTAAAAAACGTTTTAGGCGGGATACAACCGACAGGTAAGCTCCAGGGTCATTACAACTTGGTACAATTGATCACCATGAGAAGGAGACACTATTGTTTTTTCAAGTCGGAGTCAGAAGGTTCAAGTCTTAGTGTCCAACTAGTAGGAAAACGTTGTAGCGATACAGATCCGAACGGTAAAGCTCCAGGGTCATACAACTTGGTACAGATTGGATCACCATGATGAAAGGAAGACACCTATTTTTCAAGGTCAGGTCAAGAGCAAGGCGTAGTGTACGTATAGGGAAAAAACGTAGGCGGAACAGACCGAACGAAGCTCCAGGATGATACAACTTCGTACAATTGATCACCATGATGAAAGGAAGCACCTATTGTTTTTCAAGGTCGGAGATTCAAAGGTCAAGTCATAGTGTCACGTTAGAACGTTTGTAGACGGGATACAAGCCGAAACTGTAAGCTTTCAGGATCGCTACAAACTTGTACAAATTGATCCACCATTAATTGAAAGGAAGAAACACCTTCGTTTTTCAAGTCGGAGGTTAAAAAGTTCAAGGTCGTAGGTCACTTAGTAGGAACTTGTAGGCGGAGATACAGACCGAACCGTAAGCTCCAGGGATCATACAACTTGGATACAATTGATCACCAAGATAAAAGGAAACACCTATTGTTTTTTCAAGGTCCATAGTCAAGGTCTGTGTCACTAGTAGGAAAACGCTGTTTTAGGGTATACAGACCGAACCGTAAGCTCCAGGATCACTACAACTTGTACAATTTATCACCATGAATGAAAGCGAAGAATCTTAATTGTTTTTCAATGGTCAGAGGACGAAGTCAAGGTCGTGTGGCACTTAGTAGGAAAACGCTGTCAGGCGGGGTACAGACCGACCGTAAACTCAAAGGACAATACAACATGACAATTGATCACCATGATGAAAGGAAGACACCTATTTTGTGTTTTCAAGTCAAAGTCAAAGTCATTAGGTCACGTAGTAGAAATGTTTGTAGGCGGGATACAGACCAAACCGTAAGTCCAGGTCACAACTTGACAATTGATCACCAGTAATGAACTGGAAGAGCATTGTTTTTCAAGGTCAAGGTCAAGGTCGTAGAGGTCACTTAATCAGGAAAACGTTGTAAGGCAAGATACGACATATTGGTTTCCAATTAGTTGATCATGATTAGATTTTAAAAAGGACTAGTTACTAAACTCGAAAGAACCCCACTGAAATCTTAACGGGCGTATTTGCCCGTTGACCGTTTGCTCGTTGTTAACCTTCTATCGCACAAGAGATGATCTTGTGGTTCATAATTAGTTTCCAGTCTGCGGGTGCAATACGATGCCATGTGTGAATTCTTCACCTGAAATTTGTGGAACAACATATAACACGAGGCTTTTTAACTTCATGAGTGGTTGAACCACGAGATGATTTTTTTTTTTTTTAATACATTCACACCATAAAAAATATTCTATCTTGATAAATATCAGCTTGTGGACATGTGTGAGCTGTCAAATTTTTACTAGTCGAGAAAATTCATCATTGTATCGCAGCGATTTCTCGATACGACGTAAGCTAGCTTCTGAACTCAGAATTTCCTTTTATGCAAGTTTTTGTATTACTACTGCATGTATTTATTTGTTCGGCATTAAAAAAAACCCTCCTATTTCGAAATACTTTAATAGAGTGGATGATTCAAGCGTTTGTAGCTGATCAGGGTTTTCAATAAGAGTAAGTCAGCAGGTGAATTAATATTCGAGGCGATCAAGTGTGAGCGCCGTAGCTGCAGATCTGCTAGGGTCCGGGGCATTGCCCCCGGAAAATTCTGAAAAAATCATTCAAAACTGGTTGCATCTGGAGCAAACTGAGAGACCAATTTGTATACTGGAAGTGGCCCCCCTGCATGACAATTAATGCAAAAATAAAACCAACAAAATAATGAATTTTCCCAATTTTTGTATTCATTATTTGAGATCTAGTCAATCACACTCATCCAATCAGATCTATTGAAACCTTGCACTTCTCTGACTGAAATAGACCTTAAATTAGTCATAAGTAATACTATAATGAGTCAATGACATTTTCAAATGATGGGAAAAAAGCAGGTGGAACAATGCCCAAGACAGGATTCAAATTTATGTACTTACATATGAATAAGTTTTCTATAAAATTTTTCATCAGATACATGTAGTAAAATGCAAAAACTGGCAGGACAATATTATGAACGGACTTAAAGGTAATCTCTCAAATAGGTTCGCATGAGAAAATGCTCAAGGAATGTTTGGAAATAAACTAGAGGAGGGAAATTTTGTTATCAACAACTTAAAAAGGACAAAATTAAAAACAACATTTCGTTGTTGTAAAAAGGTTGTTTAAAGATTTGTCCATGATGTAGCAAATTTGAGAATTATTTAGAAACGGAATCAAGTTGACAGCCATATCCTGCTTAACAACCTCTTGAAAAACAATCGATCATGATACGTTACCATTGTATTCCAATGCCTTATATCGGCGAAAAACATTGCATACTCCAGTATATGATAGTTCACCCCATAAGGTCACCTCATGAAGTGTCCATATCGATAGTTATTGAATCCAAACCACTTTAAAAAAAAATTAAAAAAAAAAAACCACTTAAGTTTTTTTTTTTTTAACAAATTCGGGTGATAATGGAAGATTAACACTGCTAAATTGATATCAATATATATTTTCTAATCTTCTTTAATTAAATCATTAACATTTTATTTCATTTTTTCTTAAAGTTAATGACATTCAAAACGTGATGACTAAATTTAAATAAGATTCATTTCCATTCCATCACATTACCTCAAACCCCAGTAGAACCTGCACCAGAAGAAACATAAATAAATGGAAGAGGCCATAACATTTATTGTACTTTAAAAAAAGAGGTTAGCTGTCTAATTTTAGGCATATCATGAAAGTTAGCTTTATAAACACCATTCATTCATTTCCAAAGGGCTTCGTGTATAGTTCGCTATGCATGTACATCACTCATCTGTCACAGTCGTACTGTTCGGTAAAACTTGTTCATTTTCATATCAAAATTTGAACAATGTCAGAATGAAACCTGGATAAAGTTTGAATCGCCTTCATATTTTGGTTTTTACATTTATCGTAACGCCTTCCGTCTTAATCATTCGTAACACCTCGGGTATAATTCATTGCTGAAGCAACTACGCTTTTCAAGTTTGTTTACTCGACCAGAATGCCCCGACAGTTTTTATTATTTGATAAGCAACAATTTATTTAATTAAATCGAGCTCAACGCTTTATCATGTGTGAACTGTGCATTAGATAGGCACATCACGTTTGAGAAATTCGAGCCGGTATTTACGTCAATCAAACGGGCGACATTTCGCGGGTCGCGGTTGCTTATTGAAAACCCTGGCTGATGTTCTAAAACAGCAAGACCTTTGTATGCAGATTGGTTCATAGTCTAGTGCCTGCAGCATTTTTCATTTTCTAGTCGTTGTGAACTTGATTTCTTTGTGACCCTTCATTTAAAACCAAAATGGTTGGAACAAAGTAGATTTTAAGCATGTGCTTTTAGTTTGACATTAAGGAATTGAGAAAAATGTGCTTGTTAGTAGGTTTTTACACAAGAAGAGGTGGAATTCTGGTAATGATTTTAAACCAGTTTGGTGCAATACAATGATGTAGTGATTTCTTTCACCTGAGATATTGATGTGAGCAAAAAAACACGAGGCTTTTAATTTCTGAGCGTTGACCCACAAAATGGGACAAGATTATCGAAAAGTGCTATTCCTAATAAATATAGCTAATTCATTTATTAAACACCAAATCTAAGTTAATTGAAACCTGAAATTGTGCAGGAGTCTTTTCATTAAGACTTGCGCTGGGTACTTTTACCCACTGAATAGAGCATGGGGTACCATGAGCAAAAAACATAGTCTACAGTTTTCAAGACCAAAGTCCTCTTTAAACCACAAATTTTAGTTTAGAATTGTGCCTCAATTGCCTCAAAATCCGGGGAGCTCTGAGGTTGTTCTAGACCATTAGGGGCTGCCTAGGACTGTCCTCAAAACCCCTCACAACAGTTCTCTGATTTCAGGATGTGTGCTCAGTCTAGACTTAATAAAAATGTAATGGATTTGCGATGCTTTACAAGTTAATGTATTATTCAATAAATGCATATATACAAATTGGCCCATTTGAATACTCTGTAAAATTATTCATTTAGTACATGAACTGAAGCAATTTAGTCAAACAATCTATTTGAAAATGATAGTATTGCGACAGCTTTGTTGATAAGATATGGAATTTACTGATAGCATGCTAGACTGGGGAGACTTCCACTCTAGTGTTTTAAGATTGATAAACAGAGGATCAGTTCTATGATGACACCACAAGGTTTCGCATAAATTACTAGATTGAAAAACCAGTGATTATATTCCTAGCTGTCTGAGAATGAACCTGTGTCGGAAACGCATGTGTGCTTGTTTTACGTTTAAGATTACAGAAAATGCCCTCTTTGCTCAAAAAATAACCTTTAATATTAACATATCAAATGTACGAGAAATTGTCAAAAAGAAGTATATTATCAAAAATGAAAATGACGGGAATGATTGAACAGTTCCTCTTTAGGTTTTCCAATAAGAGATTACAAAACTGTTTTATTCTCTGAGGAAATATTGGGACAAATCAAAGATCTAATCTGTACCCCAACGTCCATGATCGCGGGCCTGGTATGTCCCACGTATTTTCGGGAGAGCTACGATTCTTTAGCTAGTTCCCATAGCAGTTTGTCTAATAGCCTTGTCAAACTTTATATCATTATTTGTTAAAAATATTTTTCATTCCTCTGGACATTCAATGATGTCAGAACTAGTTAGAACATTTATCAAAGTTTGTCGTGAAAAAATTTACTCGTATAAATACCTTATAGTTTAATCTTCTGGCCTAAGTTGTAAGCTCTGTACTGGATACTAAGGCTTGTGTACTTCTGTGCTATATATTGTCTAGGGCACCCATGTTTGTTCTTGAGTATGATTCTTGGAGCAACTGAAGGCATACTCAAAATTCCTTTGTCATGCTACTGCGATTTGCAGTATGAGAATATTTTAAACTTTATCCAAGATTATAATATTATAGAGCCACAGAGATTGAGTTTGAGTTATGACAAACGTGCTCAAAACAGTTGTATAACCTCCAGTCCAGTTATTACCGTACAGGTATGTTAAAACCATGTAGACACTCAGTGATATTTGAGACACTGATATATATATCTTGTTACACTGATGATTACAGAATTAAATTTACTTTGATGTCTCAATTATACCCCCCCCCCAGCGGTCAATCAATGTTTGATGACAACCACCACAATGGTCTCCACCTATCCACCACTCGACCACCCACACCCATATTATCCTAGCTGTCTGAGTAATACCTTGAGAAGCCTACACATTTAATAAACTGACAGGTGGGGCTAAAATGAAGTGATCTGCATGAACAATATGCATTGACTGATGCTTGAAGATTCAAGTTTGGAACAACATGACAATGATCATATCTAATTATATTTGACATCTATATCCAATGTATGTAGTTATGTAATATATTCATGGTGCGTTTTCTGTGTATGGTGGTGTATTTGATTGATGCGTTCTGATTTAAGTAACCTGTGTATGTGACTGGAGCCAACACTGGGGAGTGGGGCTGATCCAGCACAGAGAGAGACATCCAGATCCTTCGACATGTCACAATAAGGACTCCCAGGGACACACCTATTGCTACAAGGTAAAGTACTCTCACACCACCCCCACCCCCAAAATATAATTGATGACCATATGAAGTGTAGGATATGCCAAGTGGTAACACAAACAGTTCAAAAATTGATAAAACTGGTATAGACCTTTAATCTATGCCAAACAATGACCATAGACCTCTAAATTGGAATAGACAGTAATATTTAATGAAACAGAAACCAAAATAGTCTTACGTTTTCATGTCCCGAAAAATATGGAAATCGGAAGTCTGTCCGTGCATATTTAATGCTTATAGTTTGGTGTTATATCCACTGTATTGACGCTTGGAAAAAATCTGAAGAACCGGAGTTGCCTAAACATTTCCGTATACATAGGTCATTGTCATAAATGAGTTTAAAAAAAAAAAAATGCCGAACCCCGCGAAAGAAGTCACGATGTGAATCGTTCTTGGCCCTTCTTCAAAGAAAGCACTGTTTCCATTGCAGTTATTTCAACATAGATTTCTCATGTGCTCATTTCAGGAAAGATATCATTATGGGGAACCTTTTGAAACACGCTACGAATATTACACAAGCAATGGGAGTCCTTGGGGTATTCGTAAGGTAATAGAAGATTCACGGTTTTCAGGGGAAAAAAACAATTCGATGATCTTTGCACTTAGAAAACGATCACGGGCGGAAGGAAAGTCTGTGAAAATTATAACCCACATGAACCTGTCGCGTTAGTACAGGCTACTGTTGTACACTGTGCCAACTTTGTAAATAAAAACCAGTTTCCTGATCTCGAAATACGCAAGTTATAACAGTTATTATTTTAATGTTCGTATTTATTTCAGACAAAGCGAAGAAATGCAGTTGTAATTTTCATGTAATCAAGTTTTGAGTTAAAGCTTGTCCTACATAATTTGCTCTTTGAATATAAGTAAAAACACTGCTTATAAGAAATCTACGACAACATGCCCCAATCTCATCTGACAAATCTGATCACAAATACGGAAAATAGGGTAAACAGGTCTTTTTAAAAACTTTTAAAAAGTTACAAATGCCATAACGCTGCTTGGTTCTTTTGGTTAGGTGATTTCAAAACAAGCAATAAAATTTCCCATTTTTGTGCGAAATGCTATTTTAGAAAATTGAATATGTGTAATGTTATATTGCATCAGTTCTGTTATTTCAGGTTGATTACGTTTTGTATTGGAAAGGAATAAGCCATGGATTTCACTGCCAAAAGGAAAAGGTGTTTACAAACTGTCTATTGCACGGAAAGACACAGACGTCTTGCTGCCAAAATCTTCATTAATATGGACAGAAACAAAATAATAAAAGAATGACAGTCTGCTTCTAGTTTTGGCATTATTTTAAACACTTGTTCCTTGAGCACTGCGGGAAAGTACATATACTGTTTAAAAATAGAAAAAAAAAAGTAAGATCGGACATAAGTTACCTGAATACCCATAAATATATTAACAATAACTGAATTTTATCAGAGATGTGATTTTTCCTCTTATCATATGAAAATACCTCTGAGTTACTCAAATTTAGAACAAAATGAAATGCATATAGAGATATATATGTTCCATTCGTAATAAATACCTGCTACTGTGCCTTAAATTCAACAGTTTGTCTATATATTCTGCATTATACCTTCAATTCAATCATAGGGGTGGGGTTCATTTCTATTGCTTGGTATTATCACAGCACCACAGGTACTCAATTAACTAGATATTAATAGGAAAAAATAATAGCTATATATATAATATCGGGAAGTTTCTAGTATATTTAGGATTTTAGAGTTTAGATTCTCTGACTGTTGTCTTTGGGTTAGACTAGTAGTTGCTGTCGAAGATATAATAAGCTGAATTATGATTTAGCTTGATAACCTAAGCGGACCCAATTAGTATTTAAAATAGATTGTTTGATTATGTAGTTTGGTATATAATTTGGTAGCAGCGGTGGTTCGTTACATTAACACATTGTTTACTTCGTCAATTTATATATGCTCCTGTGATTCAAGATCGGATTGTTTTTGTCTTGTTTGTCATTCTGTCTGAAACTTTAACCTTGGCTATAACTTTGAATGGTTAATATTAGGGCTTTGATATTTCACATGTATGTTCCTTATGACAAGAACTTTCCGTTAGTACCAAAATGTTTCACCTCCTGACCTTGAACTTTGACCTACTTTACAAAAACTTTAAAATTGGCTATAACTTTTAAATAGCAAGATATAGAATTTTCATATTTCACTTGTGTTTCCTTATGATAACCCCTTTCATCTGGTACCAACCCTTTTGACATCCTGACCTTGACCCTGAACTTTGACATACTTTTCAAAAACTTTAATGTAACTTTTGAATAGCAAGAGATAGGGCTTTCATATTTCACATGTGTATTCCTTATGACAAGCCCTTTCATCTGGTACCAATTTGTTTGATCAACTGACCTTGAACTTTGACTTACTTTCAACACTGGCCATAACTTTTGAATGGTAATTTTAAATACTTTCGACCTTTCATATTTCACATGCATAACCTTATGACAAGCCCCTTCCACAGGCATGTTGTATACGGGACATTAGTGTTTCAGAAAAAAATCTTATTTGTTTTAGCAGTGGATTGGACTATGAAACAAGCCACCATAAGTAGTAGTACATGTAATGGAATCCAGTGGACATTGTTTACACAGCTTGATGACCTGGAGTACGCAGTTGATATCGCCCTGTCATCACGCAGCAGATGCAGTTCGGACAGATATTTAAGACCCCTACTACAATAGATAATTGTGTGTTGCGAATCTATCATTCTAAAGGAGACGTCACCAGTTGTAAATTTTTGCCTATGCACGGCGCTTACGTCCTTTGAGCGGGGAGGGATCTTTATCGTGCCACACCTGCTGTGACACGGGACCTTGGTTTTTGCGGTCCCATACGAAGGTCTTGCAATACATGGAGATATCTCACACTAAATCGTTTTCACTTGCACTGAATAACTTCCTTCAATATCTTCAATCTAGAGATAACTGCCCGTAACAGAGATGCCACTAGACAATTTCCTACAATCGAGGAATTTCGAACTTTATAACTATTTCCTAGTTCTAACAGGATATCTCGCACTATATAAAGATACATCTTGCAAAGTATAACTACCTACAGTAAAAAAAAATTCTTGACCGTCGATTTAAATATTAGTCGTTAACTAGAATTCGGCTTTAATACTAGCATTATCAAAAAATCTTGCACTTTGTAAAAAAAAAAAAAAAAAAGATAACATGTATTTTAATATTGTTAAAAAATTATGGTAACGATATAAATAAAAGATATCCCTTTCATTCAAACTTTTAAGAAAAAGCTTTTTCATTGGTATATACATGTACATTGTACCCATTAATTTTAACAATTCTTAATTTAAAAATATGAACAAAATTATAATGATTTAATATCAACTTTTCAAAATGTGACAAAGTATAAGTGTTGATTAGAGAGCCATGTGATCAGTACCTTTGACTGTCTTATTTGATAAAAAAAAAATGCATTCGTACATTCAAAGTGGTCAAATAAACCAATACTATTGAGAACGTGGAAAATAGCCAGCGGTGCATATGACAGAGAATGTATGGAAATCAACTTGATACAATCCAGGGTTGGGTTTCTAAAAGAAACACGAAAGATAAAAACCATTGTCTAACAGTATAACAAAACATGGCTGAAAGTTACATTATCAGTTTCTAAGTGCCATACAGTCGATAAAGTGCAAATCCGCACCCTGTGGAGACGAATTAGTTCAAAAAGGTCATTCATCTTTGGTTGTGTTGGACCGTGATCCAGAGTAACAGGTTTGATCCGTGTTGGCGCAGTATCATAGACATGCAGACATATCAGAATTAGGAAAGCTGTTATGTAATGTGGATAGGTTATTAACCTCAAACTGCGTTTAATTTGTCATTTTAAAGATAAATTGCGATTCCATTTGTTTATAAAATAAAATAAGAGTTTTTGTTTCTTTTCTAACTCTTGCCGCACTAAGGCAACATTCAGCGTACAATAAAGTGAATCCGTACGCTGATTACGAAGAATCTAGTATCTAGAACCAAAATACAAGCAAAAGAAATATTTGACAGCGTAACTCAGATAAGCACAGAACTTTCAATGAAAATATATGCACAAATAATTACAATACATAAACGTAAATTATAATCATATATTCTTTATTTGCACCTTCCTCATTCATCCTGGGAGGTGCTTAAATGTAGAGTGAACGCATTTAAACGCAAAACATAAAATACCTGTCTAAAACGAGTTTAGATTCTGCTGGCGGAGTAATTTTGCCAACGAGATACAGCGGGAGTAAAAAGCTCCAGTGATTGGTGAACCGCGTGAAATGCGCTGCAAGAGCGATTTCACCGGATCAAACGTCAGATTAGCATCTAAAAGTTAACATAATATTCACATTGAGATAAAGAACATTTTCAGATTGATACAGAAACCACAGACAATGATTTCAAATATTTTCTAAGAAATGGACAAAATCTGAAATCTATGAAGTGTATAATATTTGGAAAAAAACATCGTAAATCAGAGTTCCAGATGGGATACTTCTTCGGATATTAAAACAATCATATGACGGAAGAATCTGAACACAGATATTGTGCAACCCTTGAATTGGATATCCCAGATACACGTGATCAAAATGAAATTGAAAGTCACTCGGGGAATTTGGCCCTATTACACCTAGAGGACAATGATTCCGATGTACAAAACAATCCTCAGGCGACCAACAATAATCAAGCGGAATCACATGCTGTATTTTACATTGAAGATGAGTTAAGTAATTCTGATGAAAGTGATTTACAAAGTAAGGAAAGTGAAAATGATATACTGTTTATATCGGAAGATCAGCCAACGGAGCAAATTGAGTGTCCAGGCTATGTTCAAGAGAAAACAAATGTAAACGAAGAATCCGCCTGTGACGATGATGACGAAGAGGTTCCGCAGTTTCAGGTAGTGTACTCTGATGAGGAAAAAATATCCGACGATGAATTACCCGATTTCCTTGCCCCTTGTCGTGACGGAGAAAGGCGGGAGTCCAAATGGAGCGCGACAATTTTGTTCGTGGCGTCAGAAGTTCAACTCATTATTGATCTTGCCGAGTTTTGTCCTCCAGAGGGATATCTTACAGAGCCGTCAAAGGTAAGATCAAATGTGTAATAGATCGATCTAATATTATCAAGAAAGATCCAGTTTTAGAATATGATATTTTCCCTATGATTTAATTAGTTTATAGCAATAGTGGATGTTATTAGATAAAATCACGTATTCTGAATGAGTCTAAAACTGAGATTTATGTGGTTCTCCTTTAAACTCACTTTTAAAAAAAATTCTGTTGTTTCTTTTTTGTAAAAGATGATTTTTTTTTACCAAATTGTACCGAAATTATTGCATGAACCCCACTCGTATATTTGATAGAGTCTTCTCACTATGAAACTTGATTTTAATCTTTAAATGTAAACATCCAGTATGCAAATTTTTTATCAATGATGACGATATTATAAATGAATTTTTCATATTGTTTGAAAGGAAAAATTTCACGCCGTTTTCAAATTGGACACTCTATGGGGCGGTGAGGTTAATAATCCGGAAAAGCCATCAGTTTCACCTGCGCCATTGCATTATCAGAAATAAAAAAAAAAATTTAAAAAAAAATGTATTTTTTCCAAATATTCGATTATTGAAAATTTTATAGTAAAATTTAAGGACAGTGGAGACATGGTATGGAAATTCGTTATATAGCTTGTACAGAGTTTGTAATTGCTAAAATGCACATTTTTACTTTGACCTTCTTCGTGCGTTCTGACCCAAAGTCGGATTTCCATGACATGATGGAATTGAAACCCTTCAAAACTTTCCCATGCATTATCAT
Organism: Ostrea lurida; assembly: GCA_903981925.1. Classification (NCBI taxonomy): domain Eukaryota; kingdom Metazoa; phylum Mollusca; class Bivalvia; order Ostreida; family Ostreidae; genus Ostrea; species Ostrea lurida. Next base: position 12,893 of record CAJDSM010004268.1, read on the forward strand.
GAAATTGATATGATGCGTGTATCTGTGATTGATTTGTATTGTGGAAAACCCAATGATATATATATGTAAATGTTCCTTCTCCTGGTGTTTTGTGTATATTGACCTTTACAGCACACCATCTCAACATACGGGCGTGTCGTACTTTGTACGCATGCAGGTAAAACATCGTCTTTCAAGAGCAGAACCGTGTGCTTTACTCACTCTCAATTGATCCAAAACAAGTATAGATTTTGAGATGATCTTCATTGTTTAATAAATATTGCATGATCTTCTACAATGCGACGCTTCACGCCGGCCTACTTCGTGAAGCCTGTTTACGCTCATGAAAAGAAAAGCCAGCGTACGCGAAGTGTCGCAGTTCATACCCTCACATATTTTCAAAAGTTAAACTCATTTTCTATATTCACGTTTTACTTTCATTTCTATAGGAATTCAAAGCCATTAAAATAGACGGACTACATTTATCAAGATTCATACGCGTGTTGTTTACAACTACAGCGCATTCATGAGGAAATGGCCATCATTACGATTTTGTAAAGATATCAAGTGCAAAAACGATTTAACATGTAAATATGTATGAATGACACTGAAACCTTTGTTACGCATTAGTATTCTTTAAATTGTCAGTAGAAGTGAATTAGCAATCTATTTTTTCTTGTAACACGTAATTTGATTGGTTCATTTGACTTTATCAATTCCATACTTCCGCCAGAAATTGTGTGCGGAGACCGGCACAGATAATTATGGGTAGTATGTATCAATTCTTTATATCGTATGAGCAAAGCTGCGATCAAATGATACCCAAGGCAGTTTACTAAATTAACTAATGATTTTGATCCATTTGTACGCTATAAAGTAAGTTGGGACAGTTTATACAATCTTGTATGTGTCGCTTCGCGCTTTATAATGCGTAAACTACCCAACTTTTTATGTCATATTAAACGGAAAAAAAAATTCTTTCTTTCCTTGAGTAAAGATATCCATTTTACTAGCAGAACACCAGTAAAATTGTACGGTTAGCATCAGCAATGTTGTGTTATAAGTCTTAAACATGAAGATTGATAGATCCTACTTTAAGAAATGAATTTCAGTTTTGGAAATTCATGAGGGTATGAATTGCGACATTTCACGTCTGCATACTTCATAATCAATAGAAATATTTCGTAGTGAAGCATTGCAGTTCATACTCTTATGTATTTTCAAAATAATTCTACTTTCATTCCTGTTGGAATTCCCATTCGTTAGAACGGACGTTCTATATCATAAAGATTGCTCACAATTGCAATGCATCAAAGAGGAAATGTGGGCTATCATTACCATTTGTGACGATGTCAAAGGCAAATACTATATATTGCTTTATTCGCTATTACAATGACACGATTTCTAAACCTGCATGCATTTTGAACCAAGTGTTTCGTCGAGTTACAAATAACACAGTCTGAAATACCGGTATATTCAACAACAAAAGTTGACATAAAGGACAAACTTTGGAGGCTTTGTTTCTTGGCCATTAATATGATTCCATGTGTTTGAATTCAAAACTGGGATTATAGTTTCTTTGTGGTCAGATATATAATCATCGATATCGATTTTTTTCCTGTTTAATTAAACTTCACCTTCATTCTAGCTTATCTACGAGTCAGTCAATTTTACTTCAGTTTATACTTTCAATGCTTTCTTTCGCGACATCGATATGATTGTTATGGGCTTTGTTAGTTTATTGTAACCCGTACAAAATTTAGCATTCGAAAATTATACTTGTATTTATTAAATGTATTCTGTAACTCAACCACCCCAACAAAAAATATTCCTTTCAATGGAATAAGATAATTTCTCCGTATTTCTATGCTTCGTTCTTGCATTAATATTTTCAAACCCGATAGTTGCTTTTCGCTATCATTAAAAGTTGAAGGGGATTGCAGTTACTAAAAAAAAGCCTTGCACTCCTGGGTGAAATGGTCAAGTAAATGTTTAATCCCATCCCTCCCCCAAAAGCCAAAAAACTCTCCCTGCAATATGCCAATTTAATTTAAACTTGTCGTCTGCTCTTTGGAATAGGGATATTTTCTCTTGTAGTGCCTAAAGCTGATCATAGAAAAATCTGCGAAGTTTACTTTTAATCAGCAACAGGAAATGAAGATGTATCACACAATGGCTGTATCTAGCCATTGAATTGTACAGCCTAAGTTTTCCATTGCATAATATTGACAACTAGCGAATGTCTGCGAGCCACGTTTTATCCACTAACCAGATAGAAGGAGCAATGCTGTCGGCTGTGAAAAATGTATTTTTTTCATTTAGTAGTTTCCATGCAAAAAGCGAAAGACGGTGGTTTCAATTCAAATGATTATTTTCCGTGTTATCTGTTCATGATCAGACAATATGTATACTTACAATTCCATAAAACCGTTCAGATCAATGCATCTTACGAGCTGCAGTCAGCTGATTCGGGAGTGCAATAACCTGCTATATGCACATTTTCTTCAAACTTGAGAAGCAGAGATAAAGAAAAAAATAGATAAATATGAATAAATAAGACATGTATATCTTATCTTCATGTTTTCCAATGGTTTATCAACTTGATGAAATTAAAACAAGATGGGATACTTACTAGCACGGAAAAAGTGCAGAGTGTTGATATTTTGTTTGTAGAAGTTCTTCGGCGTAGTATTAAGGAAGAATTAGTTGAAATTTCCTTCAATAAACCTAATATTCCACGGTAAGCAAAGAAAGGGACGAATTAAGACTTGTCATTTTGTTTCTAAATATTTTCTACGGATGTCAAATTATGATAATTTAAAAACCGATCGGTAAAATAGTGCATTGCGTTTGATAATGTAGACAGAAATAATTAAATGATAATATATTTCAGAGTAGTCTCTTTTTAAATGCTTTTTATGACTTTTCGCAAAGTTTGTTTGAATCATTCTGAAAATAGCATTATAATGGCACTGGCAAAAAAAATGACAATCGAGAAGTTAATTATTATCAAGATCCTAATTACAAAAGACTGATTTCACTCTTCTGAAGAAAACATAATAAAAAGAAGAATGATGTCGATACTCAAGAAAGCTCGCTTTATTTTGACAAGTAATTACAAGTATAACACTTTGTTTCCTTATTTCAACACCTGCCATCAATCAATTGCTTTAATGCGGAGTGTATTTTCAGATCTTGGGCCGTGAAATGTATACATGTAAGTTTCTATTTCCTCTCACCCCCGACAAGAAGGGTAACATTATCTAAGTAATATAAGCGAGCTATGGAAGGAAGAATGCAAATTAAAAAGAATTTAATGGGGTTGTCTGTAGCTATTATTGAAGAATGGTGTATTTACCGTCAAATTTGATGCGCATGTTTGCTTGGTGTCAAGACTGGCATTCGAATTGCAGATCAAGTGGTCGTGGTTCTTCTATATAAATAAAATGCAAGAGTTTGATGAAGGTGCAAGAATTAGGCGTGGGCGTACGGCATAAAGAAAACAACAACAAGGATTCTGATCTGAAGAATTGTTGCATGATGTAATATTTCAATACAGGACATAAGTACATGTACTCAAATACCAGCAACCGGGGATATCATATGAAGAATTTCCACTTTCCAATTTTGTTTTTCTTCAAATTTCATGATCAAGTTTAGAATCCGTATGCACATAAGAAATGAATCTTATATTTTTTCGGGTGATGCAGGTATCACCGAATTTTAGACGGTAAAACTCATCAATGCGCTTCGCAAGTTTTACCGTCTAAAATCTCGGTGATAACCTGCATATCACCCGAAAAAATATAAGATTTATTTCTTATCATTTAATTTTGTATTACAACAACAAAACAATGTCCATAAGACTTTACTTGTTGTTCAGGTACGTGATCGAAAAATCACCTCAATTCTTAAAAGGTGTTTTAACCAATGAGAATCGACGCTAAGTGATCACGTGAAATAAAATTAAATGATAGAAGAGGCAACATGATGGGCTCACAACTTGCGGAACAAGAAATTCAAAGAAGATATTTACAGAAAATAATTTGTATTTTATTTTCATTACTTAAATAGAGTTGCTTTCACACAAGTGGCTAGGTTACGGTGTATGTGAAATAGAAAAACAGTATATGAATGTACAGCTTTGCATTGAATTTGACGTGCGTGTTTGCTCGGTCTCAAGACTGGCATTCTGGAGATAGGATATCCCCTAAGATCATCAGTACTTTTCTGAAAATGATGTTATTATTTTCGAAAGTTGTGCATGCTTTTTTTTTCAGCACAATCAAGTACATGCATGCTTTGAAAGTCGTTTATGGGGGAAGTTAGATCCAAATTATATAGAGTTCTTTTGAAGACTATTTTCACATGCTCTTTCCAGAGCTCTTTCGTGTACAACTAATTAAAACCGCTATTTAAAAAAATGGCATCTCTGCATGTAAATAAAAATTACGAATACAGATCCCAAAATCTGTGTTTCAGAGCGATATTGTTAAGTCGTTTTTTATACACTGATTTTGATTGCGGAGTGATCCATTTATCCGATCAAGACAATCGGCTCACGGCTGGTGTGACCCATCGACAGGGGAACGCTTACTCCTCCTAGGCATCTGATCCCACCTCTGCTGTATCCAGGGGTCCGTGTTTGCCCAACTCTTTTTTTGTATTCTATTTGGGACTTACGAGGTTGATCACTGTTCGTTATCTTAGGGTTTTCACAATCCTCATATAACATTATATTAAAGATTTCTTATGCAAATAATGTAAAACTGTTTTTGATTAGTTGATATTTTGAAGAAAAAAAAACACTGCTAAAATTTAGTCAATCACAATTTGTTGGGCTTGAAATTTTTCACACGATTATTCAATATGTATGTCCACTTCGTTGCAATCAAACTGTAGCACCGTAAGTTCGAGATACATGTACAATTTAATTAAATTAAAATTGATCAATCAGACGACCAATATACTCTATACAAATACGAAGTTGAAATTATTTGGACTGAACTAAGATATTTGTTTCAAAGATCCATTGTTTCTATGCCTTTCTATGTAGTTTGGTTTGAAATGAAATTCTCCATAATAGTAAAAAATAATAAAATAGGAATCCCCACGAAGAAATTATATTCTTGAAATATACATATTGTCCGTACCGTTCATTAACAAAACTTTGAAGTATTCCGTACTGTTATTAGGTACTATTAATTATTGGTTTATATACGTGTCAAAAAGTTAACAAACAAAGGGAGGGTGTTAACTTTAGTTTTCTTTTCTATGTTTCTGACCAGGTCAATAAGAGGTGTTTTTATCCCTGATAATTTTAGACAGATGATGTACACAATTCTCCAAGGATAAAGACTATATTTATCTTTGACCCGACAGAAACAAATTGGTATCTATGGATTTAGAGATAATATACAGAGAAAAATTAAACCAAGGATAGCGAAGTTAATTATATATCATAACAGCTGGATTTATGAATATACATGTATACAAAAATTGTACCGAAGGCCAAATATTAGTGTTGAGCTTGGGATTATTTTTCGCAGCTCTTCCGTGTGCAAAACAAAAACATGCTTACTATTTTAAATAATGGTGAGGGTAATTTAGTTCCTGTCTTTGATAATAAAAGAAGCTAGTTATAAATTCTTTAAAAAGTGTTCAATAATAGTTCAATTTGGAGATAAGCTGTTATTTTTTTTTATCATTTCATTCAAACTCGGATAATGAACCCGATCAATATTCCTAGAATCTAATATTATCTTCTCTTTGCTACCAGATAAAAGTCTTCACGTGATATTTCAGTATATGCATGTATATATACCTACATGTCCAGTGTTTTAACGAGCAACACTTTGATTAAAAAGAAGCCTCAATTTTTTTTATTCATAATAGCAGCCAGGTCAAACGCATTGGATGCTTGGATAATACATGCCTGATAGTTTCTTGATATGTTGTGATCTATTTTACTAGGAGGTGAAACATGAATAATAAATTTGTACGTTCTGTCCGATTCCCATTACGATATCCGCCAAAACCAACTAGAAGGAACATAAACCGCGATTTGATATCGCTGAATCGAGAAATTTACGCTTTGTGAAAATTAAGTATGAGAGCAGTGTTGAATACTCGCGCTCATTAATTTTCCCGAGTGTTCAGAAGAAAAAAAGGGAAACAAGAGTAATTTCCTTTCTGCTCGTATATTGCCATGGATGCGGTTACTTCATTTATAAATGTTTTGTATGACGAGATCATGCTTTTACTTTTCCTAGATCAATATTAGCCAAGACATCGTTATATAATAATTTCAATAACTATTTGATAAAGATAAAAAGATTTAAAAGAACGAGAAATATATTCACTTATTCGAAACACAAAGATGAAAAATTTGATATCATGCATATTGCATAAGATCTAGCAATAGAGAAAATTTTGAGGGAAAATATGTTACATGGTTCCAAATATTTTTCGTAATATATTCAAGGTCTAACTTTCGTGTTATCTAACCTCAGCAAAATTCTTGCATCATTTAAATATCATTGACATTATAACAGATACCATATATCATTTACATTATTTAACAGATACTATGTATCATAACAGATACCATACAAAAAAATTATAAAACCTTGACAGACCACAAAAAAGTTGTATCCATACGTTCTGTGAATTAAAACGTCTGACACCTTTTCTTTAGAGTCTCAAAAATAAATTTAAGCATTGTTTCCATTCAATATCTACAACTTTGCAGTATGCATATTTATCTTGAGAAACAACAAATATACATCGATATAGTACAACACAATGGCCGTTTGATGATGTCAACTATGTTAATACCAGGACGTAAGCAGAGCTGACACAAGCATGCTTCCTAATTGTTCTATTTGATATTCCTTGATCCATTTGAAATACATTTAAATTTTTACAGCAGATGTACACTAAACCTTACTTAAAAATCACATTTGAATTATTAAACATAAAATGCTTTCTTTGTTGGTTTTATTGGGTAATGAAGGAAACTAGCATTGCAGAAAAAATTATAACCCGCGTTAGCGCGGTTATGACAATTTTTTTCTGCAATGATAGTTTCCTTCATCATCCAATAACCAACAAAGAAAGCATTGATATGTTTATATTTATATTTTCGTGCATTTTCAAAACATATAAACTAGATTTAAGTACTCATAATATCATAATGTTGAGCATCACGTTTTACTTTAAATGGAACAGCCAATTCAACCTTTAACCTCAGAATCGCTCCATATTTGGTAATGACCATGTAAACATGTGACACTTCAAAACCGGATCCAACTGGTTTGCAACAAACATGCATTTTTGGATGATAAATGCAAAGTCAATTTCAAAGGAAAATTTCTGTGAATGTAAATATTACAGTATATACACACACTAAATGTCAATTAAAACAAGAGCAATCAGATTTCTGGCCTCCGCCAAGGTTACAGTAACGTCTTCTGGATCTAGATACATCTGTCAGTGTGTACCAATTTTCAAAGCAATCTGACCATTAGTTTTTGCACGAAGTTACATTAAAGTCTGCAGAATCCGGATCTGGATTCTGATCGCCATCAAAATTTAATGGAGTCTCCCTTTAGACTTATGTGTAGCAACTTTCAAAGCGATCTGACCGTTAGTTTTTGCCTGAAGTTGCTAAAAGACAAATAAATATATAACCTCTTTGGCAGAGGTAATTGCATTAAGAATATGCTGTAGATCTTTTGCAGTATGCCACTCATGGGAAACTTAAATCTATTCTATATAAACATGTGCTGGCAGTGTGCTATTATGATTTACAGATTTGATTTTTGCAAATAGAGATCTAATGATAACGAATCAAATTAAAGTTGTAACACATCAAATAAAAAGCTGGTGTAAACGTCATCAAAATGTGTGAATGTCATACATTGGTTCTCACATATTCTAATAATACAAGAGAAAGAATGGTTACTGACAACAGTAACACGTGTGTTTCATCGAAAGCGTGCACAATAGGCTATGGAGGAAGACAATGACAGTTTTCATCTTCGTACACATTAGAATATTCAAGCTAAAAATAACTTTTACAAACCCATTGACTGTAAAAATATCTTTACTATGTGTTCGCACAATTTGAGAAGAAGGTTGAAGTTGAAGAAGTTGACAAGCCTAGAACTTAATCTAGCATTCGCTTCTAAAAATATTCTAAATAGCCCATTACTCAATCAAAGCATTAAAAGATTTGATAAGGATATCGAAAGCCGTCAAAAGTTACAAAACAGATATACCTTGTTTGTTATGTAGCACTTAAGCATATTAAACACCTTTGAAAAGTTATTTTTCCCTTTGAATATTGGTGATCATAGCGTTCTTGTTTTATCTCCGAGTTGAATCTAACCTTCGGTATGATTTCTCTTTGAACGCTAAAGGATGGTTTGGACTTCCTTTTAGGTGAAAGTCAAACTTTCAATGTTCAATGAAAAAGGGGATACATCAAATTAAAGCTTAGAAATATACGCGACTTTGTGTTAATTTTTACCTATACAAGCTAACAATTTTATTTTTTTTAGGTCAATCAGAATATGAACTTAAACACACCACCCCACCCCCCAAAAATCCCACAGAATGATCTGGGAAGGGTCTATTGATGAACATACATTACGAGTAGTTGTTTATTAGTTGCACGAAAATATGCTATTAAAAAGTAAAGGAACACAAATTGATGTGCACTGAAAAAATACAAAGTATTCAGCTGGGGTGTTTGCAAATAAATCGACCAAGAGCACACTTTCCGCCATGTCTACAATTGGCCATGTTTAGGGTGTCCATAGTGAACTTTCTCTCTGATGCTAGATTATTCTGCGCCATCTCTGTCATGAGAAATGTAACCAATATTGATGCTGTCTTTGTTTTAAAATACATATCTCTGGTAGATATGTTGAAACTTCTCCTGTGGATGGCGGTCAGTTTCGTCTTATAATTTGGATATTCCATGGTACCCTGGCCCAGAACGTGTTGCTGTTGTGGGACAGATTTTGTTTATTTGAGAATTTTAGTCTCCACTTGTTGCTAGTTTCTACTACTAGAAACTTTATTTAGAAAACCGTGCTAGTCTCTATACTAGTATATACAGTATGTTCTTGGGGGAGGGCGTTCTAAGTTTTAAATTAACTTGTGCCCAATCATCTTCACAATAAAATATGACCAACACTGTACAGTATGTAGTCGCTGTATTTAGAAATATGATAACGATCGACTGCCATTATCTGTTATGTTCCTTTGATATCTGAAATCCTGTGGAGTCTTTAATATGATCTGATAGGCGTGTCATAGTTTAGTTACGTAAATGAGTATGTCGCCATTCATGCTGAAATTGAAGTCGACGACCTTATACAGTTTTGTTGAAGTCATGTTTTCAATGTACGGCGCACGTCATCTTTTCTAACATACATTTGAAGTTCTTGTGGCAATCGTTGAATTGTTATATTTTGTAGGATATCCGGCGTAATTTTTCTAACAAAAGCATGGCCGACACTGATGAGGGTTATGTATATTAGGGATATATGTCGTTGCCGTAAAAAGCAAATTATTTACAAACCCACCTGACATGTGATATACGTAGTGACTGTTCCTTATCCAAACACCCGGTATTGGAGGTGAAAGTCACGGTATTTTCGGATATGGCATAAAAAAACGAAGTCCCCTGTCACAGTAGGCGTGGCACGTTGATCGCTATGCACGAGTCACTTCACCTAAAGCTTGTGACGTCTCTATGTGAGTGAATTGATTATTTACTGTTTTACGTCCCACTCGAGAATATTTCACTCATAAGGAGACGTCACCATTGCTGGTGAAGGGCTGCAAAATTTAGGCCTATGCTCGGCACTCGGGGCCTTTGAGCAGGGAGGGATCTTTTTCGTGCCACACCTGCTGTGACACGGGGCCTCGGTTTTTCGGTCTCATCCGAATTTTAGCAGACAATTAGTCGCCTCTTACGACACACAAGGGGATGCTGGGGACCTATTCTAACCCGGATCCCCATGGGTCTATATATGAGTGAAAATTTCTAGACTGGGACGTAAAACAACAGAGACTTATCGGCAGGTTTTTGTACTCATTCTCTTTAAGGTTACCCATACCTTGGTCTAAGATCAAAGATACCCTTAATGAATTTGTATTAAGCAGAGGCATCACAGTTTCGTCTATTGCAGTTTTGCAGCGATCATCAATATTCATTAGCAACAACACACTATTTCCAATGATAGTCGCTCTAGGTCAAATACATTTGGATGCTGCACGATAATGTACGAGAAGAGAGTCTGATTAACTTGTAGACATGTTGTGATCTATTTTACTAGGAGGTAAAATATGACCAATAAATTACCGCATTCTGTCAGACTCTCTTCACGATATTCAACAAAACGAGCTAGAAGGAACATAAACTGTCATTTGATATCGCTGAAACGAGAAATTTACGCTATGTGAAAACTGAATCACAAATTAAGTATGAGAGCAGCGTTGAATACTCTTGCTCATTAATTTTCTCGAGTGTTCAGAAAAAAGTGAAAGACAAGCGAAATTTCCTATTTCTTTGTATTGCAATGAAAAACGATCGCTTCAATTGTTTTTTATTGACGAAATCATGAAGGAGAAAACTTCCAAGGTCAACGATAGACATTTTTTTTGTATGTGAAGTATTCAGTTTAATAACTATTTAAGATACGAAAGATGTAAAAGAATTTACTTATCGGGAACACAGAGATGCAAAAGCTCATCTGTTGTATGCTATAGAGCTTCATAATCTTTACGAAGATATTAGTATTACCGGGACATTCTCCCAATAACCTTTGCATAGTCCATACAATATGACTCCATTTTCCCGCCAGTTATCCATGTAAATTCAAATAAAATTAATCTAGTATCATATGTCAACATACCCCCAAGTCATGAGAAATATGGCCATCTCAAATGCCTCTTATACAAAAGCATACACAAACTTCGGACCAAAACTGATGAGATCATGTTGGGTGAAGATGAGAATTATCAGGATTACGCAGATCCCGAAGAGGAATTGGGTGGATTATGATATATCTTCAATTCATTAGCAACACGAGAGTCAGATAATATTTAAATCCCCTTCTTCCTTTTCAAAGTTTAAGATTGCTATAACTGTAAATAGGTTCTCTTGGCAACAATAATGGAAACTGATATTCGTCGGTGTTATTCTCCAACAGGTTGAGAAAAAGTATGAAAACAAACTATATTTATTTATATAAGCATTATGGCACCCTTGTGGTGTAGATGGTCACCAATGGCCGATTCCGACAGACAGTTAAAAATTGAAAGATTTTGCATCATTCATGATAATATGTGATTCCATCGTATTCTAAAGTATTGTATTCGTGTGTACACATGTAACGACATTCTATAAATCCTAATTAGGCGTGTCATAATCAGATGGTTTTCTATGGTTACATGTCACCTGACTTCAATAATCAGAATTTTATAAGATATTATGACGGTCTACATCTTATATTACCACCTATACTTAGCTACATTGTACATACGAGATGACCACTGGTCAGATCGATCGCCAATGGGAAGTTCCGAGTTCCATTTTCGATCACAGCGCTGTGTCAAAAATGCAAAGCTTCAATTGTAATAGATAGTGACTCTAGCATGGTAAAATAAGAATTTGTAAACCAAATCACAAACCTTGCTAAAATCAGAATCTATATTCTGTGTTAAAATCATATTCTGTATATACCGTGCTAAAATAAGAATTTGATCATGTTACAACTGTATATCGTGTTAAAACTGTAAACCATGCTAAAACTGTGAACAATTCTACAATCCGAATCTGTACACCGTGCTAAAATCAAAGTCTGTAAAATGTTATGCTAAAATAAGAATTTGTATACCGTGCTAAAAAAACACACAAAAAAAAAACAACGTGCCAAAATCAACACCTGTAAAGTGCTAAAATATGTATTCTGTATATACCATGATAAAATTAAAATCAGAATCTGTATACATATTTACTATGATCAAATTAAAATCTGTTATCTGCTTTAAAATGGCATTTTAATCAAAACCGCAATATCATCATCATAGAGCTGTTTTAACTTATAAGCATTTTACAGATGTTGATCGGAAGTGGACTGAAATATAAGAAATAATAAATCATGAAATGCAAAAATATATGTACATACCCTTACATATTTCATATTGTTATAATCGGAAAACCTAATATAGCTAGCTACATATTCAACGTTTGCACCAATACAAACTGTTAACAAATTAAGAATATGGCAGTAGTTTGATGCCATGCTGACGGAGTGGAGTTCTCTCTACTTAGTTCTATGATTATATAAGAATTGGTTTTCTCGATGACATCATAGCTGAAGTACAGCAACAGAATGTGACCTGCTTACTTTCAACTCGCATCCATCAACCTCCTATTTGCTGTTTTTGAAAAATGTCTTGTCTGTAGGTTTTTGTTGCCCACAAGTTGGAATTGGCCGTTTATCATCGTGGTTTTTGGAAGCAGACTCCCTACAAAACCCCTTCAGGGAGTCAGTACTACACCATTTCTTTTAACCTGTACATATATATTGTTTTATTAGGTCGTTGGTCTTTTGGTGAATAAACTCGCGTAACCAGACTGATTTTGCAAGTGAAAATGATAGCTTATTGATCTGCTAAATTCTAGTCATCTTCTTAATTTGATTAACATCTGGTATCATTTCAAACTCATACTGCGGATCTGGCTGGTCTGGTGACGCTTTCAGGTTTGGACCCTATTAAACTGGTACCCTGTTGGCTCTTGCTTCTCTCTCTGTGTGTAGCACCAATCAACGGGGTACCAGTTTAGGACCCTATAATCACTGCGTCCTCTAGTTGGTGGGTCCACAGTGGTGATCAGTCACTGTGTGTCGCTAGCTGATGTTAATTAATTCATCTGAAAACAACGTTAAATGATTTCTTTCAATAGCGTTTATCACACTTGATTCCAAATACGGTTGGTTGAACATACATAAATGAGGAGATATTACTATGCTGATTTTTTGTGTCGAAAAGTCTTTAGATAGCAGAATTCGAAAGATTCGTTCTTTTACTTTTAAGAGAGTTGTAAAATAACTGTGTTTTTTTATGTGGTCAAATAATAGAATTTTCTTGTTAAATATACATTTTAAAACATCAAAAATATAACCTAAGTGAAATAAACTTTTTATACATTGAAAAACCAATACGTTGTGGGGTACATGTATCTGTTGACGACTCAACATTTTGGCCATTTCTATAAACGCAAGCACACTCTTTAATTGGTGAGGTATCTGGTGTTGATCAAAGTAATGGTCGTTAAATTATTTACTTTCTCTTTATAATATAATTATTTTCTACATACTGCGTTGTCTATTCTATTAGCTTTTAACTCAACCTTCTTTCAGTTTTGAAGATGTATCCATAACTTGGTTTTCAATATGAATTGTGACCTCTGATAAATGTAGTCTCGAAGGAGATACACGTTTTTGCTTCTGTCGAAATTAATTCATTTAGCTTCAAAGGTCTGGATCTTCTCATGGGTCATTCCAGTAAATTGTTTTTATTTTTTCTTCACTAAATCGTTTGTTTCACAAGAGAAAAATGAAAAGGATCAGAGAGGTGGTGAAAGTTA
>CAJDSM010004272.1:0-18478 GCA_903981925.1 Ostrea lurida
ATTAATAATCAAAGCATTAAAGAAGATGCTTTTCAAATGTTTAATGATATAAACCATATTGTACCAGGTTGGCCCCGCCCTGGCGGTCAGAACCCTACCCCGGGGGATCACCAAATATACAATTTGGGAAGGCCTTATCCTGCTCCTATATCACTCATGCATTTGGTTTCTCTCAGGACAGTGCCAGGTGTTAAGAAGATTTTGAAAATTGGTCACTTTTAGCAGTTTTTGCCCAACCCCAAGGCCCCAGGAGTGCAAGAGCACTTGAAATTTACAATTTATGTGCCCCTTGTCCAAAGATGCTTCATACCAAATTTGCAAAAATTGGATGGTGGTTATCAAGGAAGAAGGTTAAAAATGTTCAATTGTTAACGGATGACACACGACGACGGACGAAGACCAATTGCAATAGGTCACCTGAGTTACTCAGGTGACCAAAAGATGGATAGAAGGTGTAGACTTCATAAAAACTGGACAGTGGACAAAATGGAAACTGTGATATTTTCTGATGAAACACCAAATTGTTCTAGGAACAGACAACAAGAGTTATGTGTGGAGAAAACAGGAAGAAAAGTTGGAGACCGAGTGTTAGGCCTGCGTTCCGTTCGTTAATGGCGGAGTTCGGATATCAGTATCGTTTTGGCTTGTATTGTATTATTCAGGATTGGAGACACTTTAACACCAATTGATGGTGAAGTATAGTCTCACTCTAGAAAATCATTTAGGCAAGTTGTTGCAAAACATTTTGTAATGTCCATGGGATTCCAAGACGATTAATTGTCCCATGTCACATGTCACAAGAGAGCAAAAAATTGGGAAAATCAGAACAATATTCCATGTTTAGACTGGCCATCACAATCCCAGGTCTGGAATGTTCATAGACAAAATGTGTGGCGAATTGATTTAAATCAGACTTGCTCGAAAACAACACCAAACCAAAACCAAACAAGAACTTTATAGGACTGTTATGAGATATGGACTGCGTTTACTCCTGGTATATAAGTGCACTCTATAAAACCTTACGATCGTCTTGTCTGTCCCTTAAAGCTAAAGGCATGACAAATAGTAATGAAAAGGTTCAAAAGGCTATACTGGGAAGTTTTTAGGTAAGAAGAAAAGAGATTTAATTTGCCCTCTTTATTTGCTCGTGGTGTCAGTGGAGTCGTGAAAACGTGAAACCACTTATTGGCACGACACTGTATGTCATTGAGAGGAATATAACTTTGTAATTGTTTCAAGTTTTTAAAAACTCCATGTAGAATTTATTTAATGTACAATATCATGAGGGGATTTCTCCACACTAGATGGGCTGGCACAAGCCTATGAAATAAGTTTTGGAAAAGTCGCATGCGTTCTGCGGGATTATTTCCGCTACGCGGATATTGTTTTAAATAACAAAAAAAAGTGTAGATTGGATTGGTTATGACCAAGTTTATACATTATATATTTTTATGACTACTGAAAATATCACGGACTCGAGTTATTGAGAGATCGAACGAGCAGAACTAGGCTATCTACCAGTTGTTCGAGTATATGTCTATAAATGAATCATATAATAGAACCTCATATAGGCGATTAAAGAGCTATGTGAACCGCAAGGAAGTTTGACAATCTTGTATATAAGATGTCAAACTGAAGCATTATTTTATCGAGTATCGTTAAACATTCTGTTAAATATAGGCAGCGCTGTCGACCAACAGAATATGATAAATCGATGTTTTTTTCAATCGGAAGGTCGAGTATGTAACATTCTTTCAGGCCCAGCGTTTGCAACACCCCCCCCCTCTTCCGCCCCACCCCGGAAGATGCAAGACGCTGTACCTATTTAAGTAATATTTCAGATATCTAACTCTAAATTAGCGGTATTAATTAGTGAATGTTAGCAGTATAATTCTCGTTGAGAGCTAGTAGCGTTATGAAGCAAATATCTGCAGGACGACCGTACAGATGTACTATTCACGCGATTATTTATTATGACTGCTGTGACTGTATAATAAGAATGGTCACGGTAAAGTGCCGACTAACAGATGGGCACCGTGAGATCAAGATAATCAGATTCAGCAAGTTCTGCACATTAATATTAGATGAACCAATTTGCTTAAAATACGCAGCTCCGGCTTCCTCAAAGTCTGGTACGGCGATTTCGGGCCTGGATTTGAAAGAGGTGCCACACCATAGTTTACAAAGGCTTAGTTTAAAATAAAATTTAATGTATATAGTGATCATCTCGTCTCGGGAAACGATGGTTTACGCTCCGTCGGATTTGGATCATCAGTCTGTGAGAGCAGCGACGGGTGGACTCAGCAGCCCGATCTTGCATGGCAGTCTCTACGCAGTTGACGCACATTGTAGTTTGACTGTGGGTTGTGTTTGCCTTGGTTTCTGCTGCCTCTCTTGCTCTCCTCTCTCAAACCGCTTTCTCTTCTCCTCACTTCTATGACTTCCCTTCCCTCACCCCATACATGTATCTCCAGCCACTGCGGGTTGTCAGCGGAGCGATTCCCAGGCGTGTTTTAGAGTTGATGTTTATTAAAATATTTCATGTCTCGCTTGCAGACATCCCTGAAACGCCAGAGCTGGACGGCCGGTTTTGGTTGACGGTCCAGAAGCTAGCTCCACCATACATCATATTCTTGGGTATGCACCCATCGTCCACCTGTGTTACGTGACCGAGCCATCGCAAACGTTCGTGGGCAGAGCACTTGAAAGCATGCTGAGGAAATCCGCTTTTTCTTAGCACCTGCGATGGTTGTGACCTGTCCTGCCACTTGATGCAGAGAATTCGTTGTAGAAGTGAATGTGGAAAGCGTTCTAAAATCGGTCTCTGTCTGGCCGTACATGTTGTTGTCAGGATTCACGTGTTGTACAGTAAGGTCTACTGAGTACGCACACCTGGTAGACTTTGAGTTTGAGTGTTTGCAAAGTGAGTTGCTTGTTGGTTCCACTCTCTTCTGCTCAGCTGTGCATGACGGCGGCAGCCCTTTTAGCGATTGCGCCTTGATCTAATTCTGTGTCAGTGTAAGGTGCTGTGATGGTTGACGCCGCCCAGGTCGTATATATATGTTATATGCGGAAAATAATTACCAGTCCTGAACGTCCTACTTACCATTCCGTGCGATCACCGTGGTCACCGGGTCACAGTTTTTGCGGTCAGTTTGCGGTCACCGTTCGCGGCAGCGGTCGGTCCGTGCGGTCACGGTCGGTCACGCGGTCACAGCGTCCCGTGCGACGTCAGGATTCAGGCTTTTTCTTTGCATTGCATTTCGGAAACCTCACAGAGAAAGCGGTAGCTACATGTAATCATTCAGATGCTGCCCGTGTTTGTTTAATGCATCTTTTAGGGGTGTTTGATATTGCAGGTAATTATGTATTCCTTGTTGCTCGTAATCCTGAAGCCACATCATGTACAACTCGTAATCTTGGATGCGTATATACAAAATTGCTAATAAAAAAAAATAAAAAAAAAACTACTAACTTCCCTGGGTAGTTGACAAGGTAAACAGGTGTGATTTAGTGACCTAGACACCGTCTCGTGTTGTATATTAATGACAATAGAAATTTTTTAGGGGTAACTGTACCATTCAGCCAATCCCTCTACACACCTTTCTGATGATCCATATCTGATTAATATTTTGTTGTTTTTATTCTTTTATTTTTATTTATATCATTTATCTTTTATTTTTTTTACTAAATATTTTTGCCTCATCTAATTTGCAGGTATATATGTATGCTTCCTCGTACATTAGTGCCCTATTAAAAATTATTGATAAAACTAGCCTTATAGCATGTACTGCCCCTTAACATCACTGGATGTCTTCATCGTTATACTAGCTGCTTAAATATTTTTTTTTTTCTTTTACTTTTATTCTTTTATTTTTCTTTTTTTTTTTTTAAAAAGAACAAACAAAACTTCTTAGTTTTTTTTTTTTATTTTTTTCTATTCTTGTTGCATCATACTGTTTGCATTTAGAAAAAAAAATAATCCCATTGAGAAAATTACTTGTAACTGAGTTAGGTACTATTGTATATTTACATTTATAGCAACATTTACTTAAGAAATACCCAAGATTACAGTATGAGCTATTATAGACTGGCACATATTATCATACAACTATCAGAGTTGTAGTAATGTTTTAAAGGCAAAGAAGTAACGCACCAATAGTTTGATCAAAATTCTTGCAACATCTTAGTTCCAAATTAATAAGTTAACAAAAAAAAACCAAGAAAGTGGGCGCTATAAAAAACACCGGCCTTTAGTGGACACAGTACTCAGAGTGGATTCAACTTGGTATTTCTGTGTGGGACAACGGCCAATAGTGAGTGATCGAAGTGAACTGGCGCCGCATAGGTAAGCACGCCCAATTACCCCATCACCCGACACCCATCACGTATTGACCTGACCACACAACATGCGACCCGGCATATAGTCAACACCTCGCCTAATATCCCCACAGATTCATCAATTCCCTGTCTACTTTTTATTATACACTAATACATTGAACACACAACACCTACATCTATAACATTCGCGTTTGGCCTACAAACTTGAGCTTGTCGCAAGCGGAGAAGATTTCATCACGATCACTATCCCACTCATAGTTACTCACTACTACGCGTTCTTCAACCCTAGTAGCAAATCAGCACATCTTAGTTGCATCTCTTGATCTCAACCCAAGTATCTATACGCTTGTTCTGAGAAGCCCGCATTTTCATAGCTAATAAAAGATACCAAAAGTGCAGATGCACCGAGTTTGTCTTTGACAGTTCAAGGCGGTGGTAAAAATAGAGACTCTCCACACGGCGGAAAAAAAGAAAACCAGAATAAACAAAAAACGTAAATTAATAAATAAGAAAAAAAAAAAAAAAAAAAAGTATAAAAAAAATAGAAAATAAATATAACATACAAATAAATAAAAATAAAACATAAAAAAAAAACAGCATACAAATACGGTTTGAGACATATAGCACCGTTATTAGATTAAATACAAAGTATGGTTCTACTACCTTACGACCTTCTCTCTTTGTTCCTCCCCTCCTAACCCGTTAAAAGTGACAATGTGTTCCTCCATTCCTCGTGGCATGAGTGAGAGAAGAAATCTACGGATTGTTCCGTTTTACATGATCAGACATTATATGGGCTCACGGCGGGTGTGACCGGGTCAACAGGGGATGCTTACTCCTCCTAGCACCTGAATCCACCTCTGGTGTGTTCCAGGGAACCCGTGTTTGCCAACTTCTTGTTTTTTTTGTATTTTATTTAGGACTTGCAAGATGATTCACTATTCGTTATCTTTGCCTTTAATACTACATGTTGTATGAAAATATGCAGTCTATAATGCATACGTACATGTATTCTGTAAAGTATGCTAAATGTATATACAACCGCTACAAGATTTCTCAATGGAGATTATTTTTTTTTTCTAAATGCACAGTATGTGCAAAAAAGAAAAAAAAAAAAAAAAACTATATTTTTTTATAGCACGGTAACGACATCCAGGATACGGCGTACATGCATGCTTCAAAATTTTTAGGGGCACGAGAATACATATACCTTGCAATTGACAAACACCCCTAAAAATCTATGCATTAAAAACAACACGGACAGGTGTACCCCTTGTCAATACACAGTATTTTTTATTAGCAATTGTAACGACATCCAAGATTACGAGTGTACATGTTATGGCTTCAGGATTTACGAGCACAAGAAATACATATATACCGTGCAAATATCAAACACCCCTAAAAGATGCATTAAACAAACACGGGCAGGCATTCTGTAAATGTACATGTAGCTACGCTGTTCTCTGTGAGTTCCGAATGTCAATGCAAAGAAAAAAAAGCCCTGAATTCCTGACCGCACGGTGACCGACCGCTGACCGCACGCGTGACCGACCGCTGACCGCACGGGTACCGACCGCTGACCCGCGAACGTGTGACCGCACGGCTGACCGGCAAAAACTGTGACCGGTGACCGCACGGTATCGCACGGAAAAATGGCTTAAAGTAGAGTAGAACGTTTCAGGGACTGTAATTATTTTCCGCATATATACATATATATACGACCTGGGCTCAACCATCACCAGCAACCTTTCACTTGACACAGAATTAGACAAGCGCATCGCTAAGGCTGCCGCCGTCATGGCACAGCTGAGCAAGAGAGTGTGGACCAACAAGCAACTCACTTTGAACACCAAACTCAAAGTCTACCAGGTGTGCGTACTCAGTAGCCTACTGTACAACAGTGAATCCTGGACAACATACATGTACGCCAGACAAGAGAACCGTTTAGAACGCTTCCACATTCACTGTCTACAACGAATTCTCTGCATCAAGTGGCAGGACAGGGTCACCAACATCGAGGTGCTAGAAAAAGCGAGTTTCCTCAGCATGCTTTTCATGCTCTGCCATCGACGTTTGCGATGGCTCGGTCACGTACACAGGATGGACGATGGGTGCATACCCAAAGACATCATGATGTATGGTGAGCTAGCTTCTGGACGTCAACCAACCGGCCGTCCAGCTCTGCGTTTCAGGGATGTCTGCAAGCGAGACATGAAATTAATAAACATCAACTCTAACACCTGGGAATCGCTCGCTGACAACCGCAGTGGCTGGAGATACATGTATGCGGTGAGGGAGGGAGTCAAGAGAGGTGAGGAGAAGAGAAAGAAGCGGTTTGAGGAGAGGAGAGCAAGAGAGGCAGCAGAACCAAGCACAAAACCCACAGTCAAACTACATGTGCGTCAACTGCGGTAGAGACTGCCATGCAAGGATCGGGCTGCTGAGTCACACCCGTCGCTGCTCTCAACAAGACTGATGAGTCCAAATCGCACAGGGCGTAAACCATCGTTTCCCGAGACGGATGGATGCTTACTATATACATTAAATTTTATTTTTAAACTGAAGCCTTTGTAAATATGGTGTGCACCCTCTTCAAATCCAGGCCGAAATCAGGCCCGTACCCAGACTTTTGAGGAAGGCCGGAGCTGCGATATTTTAAGCAAATTGGTTAATACTAATAGTTAATGTGCAGAGTGAAATCTGATTTTAACGGTGCCATTTGTGTACGGTTTACATGATTATTTTAAGTACAGCAGTCATGAATAAATAAAATCCGTAATAATTGCGTGTCCTGCAGATTTTCTTCAAATTCAAAGAGATTTATGTAAATTACTAATTAATAGCGAATATTAAGAGTGAAAATATTACTTTAATAGTACAGTTTGCTTTTCCGGGGTGGGGGGCCGGAAGAGGGGGGGGGGTTTGCAAACGCTGGGCCTGGAAATGATGTTACATATCGACCTTCCGATTGAAAAAACATTCGATTTATCATTGCTTGTGGTCGACAGGCGCTGCCTAGTAATTTACAGATGATTACGATATACTCGATAAAATAATGCTTCAGTTTGACATCTTATGACTACAGATTGTCAAACTTCTCGTAAACTATTTATAGAATGCAGGTCATTATATGATATTTTTGGCATTCAAAATTGTAGTTGGAATTCTTTTTTCAATACTTATTGATATTTCAGTAGTCATAAAAAATACTAATGTATAAACTTTGGTAAAACAAATATACACTTTTTTTTTGTTATTTAAAACATATCCGCAGTAGCGGAAATCAATCCCGCAGAAACGCATGCGACTTTTCCAAACTTATTTCATAAGGCTTGTGCCAGCCCATAATAACACAGATAGGCGAAGTTAACATCGTGTTAAACGTAATCATAATAAAAAATAACACATACAAAATCGAGTGTATGGCAACACGGACCTCCGACAAAAGCGAAGGCAGGAACAGGCGCCATGAAGGAGTAAGCATTCTCTGCTGACCAGTCATACCCCCCGTGAGCCCTTAGTCGAAATTTAAAAAAAACGAGATTACTTGTAGTCAAATCTAGTAGGGAAATGACAGTCTAACAAAGGGTATAAAACAAATCAGTCATCATATGACTTAGTGATAATTTGTTACAGGCTGACCGGGTGGTTTCCCATTTTGAACAAAAACAAATAGACCATGGGCCAGTAAAGGTAATGGGGGACCTCCCTAGGGATTTTTGCAAACAAGTATTTTTGAAAGTTAATTGTCCCCTGAATATAAATCAGGTTGTTTGACATTTATTCCTACGTGGTTGCGTTTTTGAGTTTTGGGGCAAAAAAAAAAAAAAAAATGACATTGTTGAAAATAATCACCGAAAATTGGAAAAACTTCTCAGATCCGAAACCCGAAAATTGGAAAACCATCTCAGATCCGAAATCCATGGGGGTCCGGGTTAGAATAGGTCCCCAGCATCCCCTTGCGTGTCGTAAGAGGCGACTAAATGGGGCGGTCATTCGGAAGAGACCGGAAAAACCGAGGTCCCGTGTCACAGCAGGTGTGGCACGAAAAAGATCCCTCCCTGCTCAAAGGCCCTGAGTGCCGAGGACAGGCCTAGATTTTGCAGCCCTTCACCGGCATTGGTGACGTCTCCATATGAGTGAAATATTCTCGAGTGGGACGTAAAACAGTAAATAATCAATCAATCAATCTCAGATCCGATATAAATGTCATTGATTTTTGCAAACAAGTATTTTTTGAAAGTACATAGTCCCTTGATTATATCAGGTTGATTGACATTCCTACATGGGGGCGTTTTTGGTTTTGATGTCCGTGCGATAACCGGCCTATTCACAAGACATCGTACGGACATCGCTCAACTATCCTACGGACAACGAGCGATGCTTGTACCAGGCCTGCTGTCTCTTGTGCAATAACGGTCTATGATGTTGTGCACTGACTGACATATTTTTATATGGTCCATTCGATGTCCGACCGATATACTTTTCTTACCGGCCGGTGACCGGACGATGCCTGTAACAAATTTGGTCCGCACCGGTTAAAACCGGTCGGACATCGGTGGGTTACTTTTCAATGTGTAAACAGACTTCGGCCGGATATCGGCCCATGTCCGGTCCCAAACATTTCTCCTCTGAAGCTACATACACCGGCCGATTACCGCTCGATTTTTGGCCGGATAACGGACGACACTTAAACGACATTTGAAGGATATGTGACCGATTATAAAAATCTACGGGACACCGGAGAAATTTTAAATTCGAGTTAAAACTCTTCGGGCACCTCCCCGATGCTGCCTTAGAGCCCCGGCCGTCGGCCGGTGACCACGCCAAAATGGCTAAAAGCCATGCCGGTAGTACACCCTAAGCCTAATCGGAAGGAGTTGTAACCTTTAAAGCATTAGGAGAAATATTAGGACATGCCTTAAATTAGGATAGATTCGATGGCTTCACTTAGGACTAAGATACATCCTAAGTTTATCCTAAGATATGTCTTAATCCTAAGATAGGTTCGACAGCATGGCTGCATGTTTGGTAACATAACTATATTTATACGTAAGGGACATATTCCCCAATATGCTGTGTAATGGTGAACCACACTGAGGCCTTATTCTGCCTAGTCCTTAGTAATTCATAGATAGAGGAAAATGCAATAGATACATTGAACTCGAATTCAAACGAGTTTTGACTTTGAGCCATGGTAAGATTTGTATGCATTTTCTATAAATAACAAAGTATTTTGCACTTTGAACAGATGCAACTGAAGAAAATTTTATCAGCACTTATGTTATGACATTTTGGAGTGACATGGATCTGAATTGTAAGTCATCGCGACCTTTAGGTGTACGTGCATTACCGACGAAGGTGCGCTGAACGATTTAGAATAAACATGACCTTTAGCTGCGATAAGTGTGCAGTAAGTATGCACTTACTACCAGGACACCGTAAGGACAGCCATGTTCCAAAATCAAGGCGTTCGATACAATTATTTTTTTTATTTAGATTGAAATTGTAATAATGTTTTCTTACTGTTTTCATGAAATTAACGACGGATTTACTCATTTAAACGTCGTTTTAAACATGACAGTATTCATTATAAAAGAGGGCTGTCATGCAACATATGGTATATATCAACAGAACGATGAAACAGTCAATCAAAATGTTGCGTTTTAAAAGGATTTCATAGATGTATAATCACAAAATGTAGTACAGTAGATCCAACAACAACCATGATATTCTTAAAAATAAAAGCATTATAAAAATCAATGTGTGCAGGATTTTCCAATTCGATGAAGAATTTCTATACACCAAACAATGTGTGCCTTCTATCGGGATAGAATGTGAATGAATGTTAAGTTACATTTGAGAGAGCCATTAAAACGCATAATGCACAATCGCAAAAAGTCAGTACTTTCTTTAGAAATGTGCAATGATAGTTTTTGTGTTTTGTGATAATATCGCATTAATTTTCCCTTAAGCTTGTTCTAGCATATGCGCATTTATCTCCGGAACTGTCTCATTGTCCTTTTGTTGTTATTATGAAAGAGGGGGGGGGGGTGTTGCCCATTTTATTATTCCGGAAAGTTTCATTCCGCATGGTTCGATATGTTTTACTTAGTCTTTTCTGTGACGGGAATACGTCACGAATCATTCTAGAAAATTCTGGAAGCCATGTGGCAGGATACAATTGCGTGCCAGGAAAACCCTGTAATGTCTTTGTGTCAACTTGAAAATTGTTTTTATGTACCGTGATTAACTAAATGCTTTAATGGCTTTGTCATTGGTGCTGAATATTACGGACTAGCATTTACGTTATCAATGCAGAAGACGACTCTGTTGAGAAAGGGGGGGGGGGGGCGTTCACACTCGAAACAGTCTCCCACGCACAACCTGGACTAAGGACAAACGTTGGTAATGAGACACAGCGGACCGATGATACTATTCTCTCTAGACCTTATACAGGATATCCCATGGGAGGAACTCGGCCTACCTCACAGCTTTACACTTGACTTCACAGCTGCGCATGCATCCCGTCTGAAGGTCCTCGAATCCATAGCTAATAAACACTTCTCGGAGCCGAGTACAGGTAATACTATTTCGCACAACGTGCAAAAATATATTTCTCGGGGCCCACAAACATTGCACATTGATGATCAATTCATATTTGCCCCATGTGGCATATCGTGTTCATAACTTGCGTTCATTCTATGCATAGCACATTAGCTTTGTTGCTGGTTTGTGTCATATATCTCAGATACCGTCAATTCACTCGGTGGACAAATTTACCAAATGGTTGCATAACTTAAACAACCAACTGAAACAAACCACTAGCACATTTAGCCCTGGACGGATGCATTTCATAACACTATTTACATGCATATAGGTTGCTGCTCATATTTACATCTCAACATACTAAGGGGGGGGGGGCATAAAAGTCACAGGGTCATTATGGCTAGCACTTCTGTTACATTTGGCAACACAGCACCTTAAGGGCTTGTTTTTTAACTCAATGGGTCTTGCTATAGATTCGTGTAGGTTTCATCCACCTAGTCAATCTACCGTGGAAAGGGGTCAAGCGGGGGGGGGGGGGGGGGGGACCCAAACAACACACAATTCAACTTTGGGCAGGGGAGATTCATAACGTAGGTGCATAGATCAATTTCATTCTGGTTAGTGCTGGTAAATCCTGCTGATTCTAAACTTCCATTTTAAATACATGTAACAGTTTTTACATTTACACTGCTTTGATGTTGGTTGTGTTATTTCCTGCAGATTCTGAATTAACTTCTGCCAATGATTCTTGCTTGCATACATGTTGAATTGGTTTTTTATTGACACTGACAGTAACTGTCACTGTACTATTGGTTGCTTTTCATGCATCAAATTTTGAATGTTATCATTTCGGGTGCTAGTCATGGCAAATCACTGATTGACATGTTTCATTATGGGCGATTTTAATTTCGCAGCCATGTGGATAGCAGCAATTGTGACTCCTTATGCAATACATTTCAGACTAATGTAATTGGTGGTGGTGATGAGATCTTTCAACCATGACAATCTGTTCATTCCCTACACATCTAGCATACATATCCTCATTTTACATTGACACTAATCAATATTTACATTATGATACCTTGGAAATTTAGGTCAAGGAACTTCTGATCTGATCTTTAGAGCCTGGTGGGCAAGCTAAATGTTTTTTACAAAGCTAGTTCTGGCAGCGGGGCGTTCATTCGTAGATGTTACAACATCACGGTGGGTCCTAAACCATCACACTATCAGAATCATCACACAAGTTTAAGGCATCAATACCTAGTCAAGTTTTAAGAAGGGGCTTAATGTTGTGTATTTTTTCTGTTAGTGAGTGGATTCATGTACGCGGTGCTGGTGGATTTAGCTTGTTGCGAGTGTTATTTTCATGGTCAATGGACCTACTTTCAGTGGCCACAAAATTGGGTCTTCACTTTCATTTAAGCACCTCAATACATTTTTAGAACTTGTACCATTGTGCTAGCTATATATTCTAGGGGGTTGTAGGAGGCATGGCTAGCATATATTTCATGTGTGCAATATGGCCTTCGTACACATTTTTAACAGTCATTACTAACTCACATCGGTTTATGTGGTCTGTGGGACCATTTCAGTTCAAAGCACAACATATTCATGGGAAAACCAATAATTCCTGTTTCAATAGCTTACAACCAGTGGGTCTCCTTCAGCCAGCTGGCGCCTAGCAGCGTACAGTACAACACAACCTCAGCTATCCATAGCCTCATCAGAGGCAGCTTTTTTCATGTGTAATAGACTATTACAATTCTCGTAAGCATACACCATATAGGCAAACAGTGGCTTTTCATGCCTTTCTCTTAACATATCACACTAGGTATTACATATATTTATTGCATATTTATTCATACAAGGATACAAATAATCAGTAAGTGTACATTTCTGCTATTAGTTTCATGGAAGACAGTTCAATTAGGAATCGGCACTATACTGTCGGTACCTGGCATGTCAGGTATAACCCCACTACAGGCCAGTTACAATTACCTGGGGATTTGATCACATGAAGAGGGGCAACAATTTTGTCACTTCCACGCCTGTCACTTACTAGTTGCCAGCTTACTTCAGTACTGCCCCGGTTGGTTAATTAGGTGGGATAACGGTAGGCATTCCAAATCCCTTAATGCATTGGGGCAGCTACAGTACTACCTTGCACACAAGGCATTGCTAATAGTATTCAAGCGCCAGGTCAATGGGATCGGTCGTGAATCGGCTATATATCTCTAAGATTGTTATTTTAATATTACATTCATAAGCTTGCGTATTATTATTATAAAATCCATCATTCATTAAGTGATAATTTTGTTTTCAACATTATAACTCATAAGAAAACGTTTATCATTGGGTGTTCAGAAATTGAAATGGTAAACTTTATACATTATCATTGTAAACAATGTAAAGGAAATTGCCTATCATTGAATAAATTTTAAGGTATATGGACTCATGCATACAAAGTAGAAAAACAAATTGCATGGAAAAATAATTGTACAAATCAGTTTGAAAAGAAATGGAAATTATTGAAATCTTTGAAAACTCAAGTATAATTTCATAAAAATATCTTGCAATGTTTCCTCCTTAGTTGTGCATATACATGTATTTGTTAAACAATACAATACCAACTTTTATTTATGAATCAGAATCAACCAAGTTACAATAATAATGTAATTTGTAAACATATATAGGACAATAAAGGCCCCAAAAGAAGATAAGTAGTGGTTTGGATTATCTCCCTTACACCAGTAAAATACAATTTCAAACACCAAGTGACAGTGTCCCTGTTTATGTAGTTATACCGTTTTCCTTCTCATATCTGATCACCAGCTCAAATGCATTATAAGAGAAAATAACGGTAATTAACAACATTGAAAATTTGACATACTTTTACATGTAAACACTGTTTTATAGCTACATATAAGATTATAAGGTTAGTAGGTTCACACTCGACAAGAGACATCAAGGGACGGTGCTCGAGGAAATGCACAAACTTTGTCAGTATAACTTCCATATTAGAAGATAGCATTCCCCCTCATGTCTAATGTAGACAAGAAACCCCATAAGCACTACTATATCAATGTATACGTATCTGGTTGCCCACATAAGTACTTTGAAGTAGATATTAAGAGCACGCTTGAGTTTCTTATAGATAATATTTATGTATTCTTTGGAGATCATGTATTCCAACAATCCGTTGGTATTCTTATGACCACTAATTGAGCTCCCTTATTGACTTATTTTCATATTCATATGAAGCAGAAATTGTACAAAAACTCCTACCGGAGAAAACCAAAATCTTTCCGTGTCCTACAACCTTACATATAGGTACATGTATATAGATGATGTCCTATCAATTAACAATCGTAATTTTCACAATTATGTCCATTTGATATATCCCGAAGAACTCGACATAAAGGACACCACAGAATCTGACATATTTGCTTCATATTTGGATAAAATCTCAGTCAATGGGATGGAAGAATATGAACTACCGTACCTATACTGGATTCCAAAACTTCATAAAAACTCTTATTTTTTACAAACAAAGATATATTGCTGGATATAGTAAATGTTCCACCAAGCCCTTGTCTTCACTCCTCACGAAAACATTGACAGCTGCCAAGGAACAACTTCAGACGTATTGTGAAACTACATATGCCAGAAGTGGAGTAAATCAAATGTGGATTTTAAAAAAATTCTAAAGCACTTCTAGTGATATTGAAATCCCAGAACCTTTCACATATCAACACCATCAAAACATATGACTTTTCAACACTTTAACATTAACGGCAAACTAACTACTCAACTTTATGACAAATGGGACGGTTTCAGCTTCTCCATTGTCAACTTCCCATATTTCTGTAGCAATATTCCCAGTCTCACCTGCGCTTTGATGATTTTTAAAGCGAGGCCAACTACTAACCAAAAAGTTGATGTTGCAGGGTTATAACAAATCTCTTTTAAAGTCATCATTTCGCAAATTCTACGGTTCGCTATAATGACCTTGTTTGCAATTATAAATTATCACTAAGTCATATGTTGACTGATTTGTTTCATACCCTTTGTTAGACAGTCATTTTTCGTACTATATTGATAACGGGTAATACGTTACCTTGTTTCGACTAAGGGTTCACGGCGGGTGTGATCGGTCAGCAGATGATGCTTACTCCTCCTTAACACCTGATCCTGCCTTCGCTTTTGTCGGAGGTCCTGTGTTGCCCTACACTTGACTTTATATATATGATTTGGGACTATGTTTACATTCAACACATTGTTTACTTCACCAAATTATCCGTAATCATAATCTAAAATATAACATATATACAAAGTCGAGTGTAGCGCAACACGGACCTCCGACAAAAGCGCAGGCATGGTCAGTATTCTATAAGAAAGTAGCTCAAAACAGACACTGATAATCATCGTCTCTCTTTGATTTGATAATGAAAACTCAAATAAAAATTGTCTTTGCACAATGGAAATATATGGTAATTTTATTTTTTACTCAAATTTAAATTCACATCCATGGTCTCACTGTGGGCTCACGGCGGGCGTGACCGGTCAACAGGGGATGCTTACTCCTCCTGGGCATCTGATCCCACCTCTAGTGTGTCCAGGGGTCTGTGATTGCCCAACTCTTGTTTTTGTATTCTATTTAGGACTTACGAGATTGATCATTGTTCGTTATCTTTGCCTTTACATTCAAACAAATCATTCTTGATATTTTCAGTTTTGCGTTTACAAACGGCTGGTAAAAACTATATTGATGCATTCGAAACTGTTATCGTTATTTATAAACAAACCAACCTATATCATGTACTCTCCCATTCATTCAATAGAAATTACTTATTTAGATGTAACACTACCATGTAATGTTTTAAGAAATTGAAACTTTTAATAAATTTGATGTTTGATATTTAGATCATCAATCCAACCTTGTGAGTTACTTCTTGAGAATGAAGGTAAAATATTTGGGAAAAGAGTACCAATTAATTTCCCATTGATCTCAATGCTAACCTTTGGCCCTGACACTAATTAACTATACTGATTTTCGACAAATGGCCACGAACATTTGAAAGTTCATTCCAAGTGTTAATAAAAATGAAAACATATACCAGGTATAGGGTCCAATGACGTTTATACGTCAGATTTGTACATTTTTAAAACACACAGAAATCTGCAGTAAATTACCCTTCATTTTACCATGGCAATTTCCTCATTTTTTTCTCGATTTTGAGCAATGATTTTTTTATCCCGACAATTGATTTAAGCTTTAATAATAGCTCTTTCAGTTTCAAATAACTTCATTCTTGATATTAACCAATCACTCAACACTTCGATATTTATACCTATGCTCAATATTGGGTAAACCGCGTCATGTTTACAGTTCAGGGGGTTTGGTACTCTATTTCCATTTGCCAGACTGGGACTTGTGCATATCTTCCAGAGAATGAAGGTAGAGTATTGGCCAGATTGGGACTTGTGAGTTACTTTTTATATTTACTTTTGAGATCATCATCCGAACCTTGTGAGTTACTTCCAGAGAATGAAGGTAATGTATTGGCAGACTGGGACACCCTGACTACAACTAGTGACAAATTCACAATTGATCACGGCAAACTTTACTTTGTAGAGAATATTCCTGAATAATGCATAACGATTCCTTTTATCTGTACTTTTATTAAAGGAAAATGCGTCAGAATGATGTAGCTACATTATTGTGAATTTTACAGATATACACTAGATACATCAGAATAAAATAGCAACATTAATGTGAATAGTACAGACAGGTAAACACTGGAAGTTTCAGAAGGAAATATTATGCTGAGTACGGATTATGCTTTGTTCTCTATTTCATCACTACATCGTCATCCTCTAAAAATTCTCAACTCATCTTCATCTGTCATTTTTCAAGTTCGACATCAGCTGGCAATTTGACAGTGAGTTTGCCTTTTTTCCCCTGACCAAAAGAAAATGTCTTGTCAGAATGATAATGAATTTTGATTTGTTGTTGTATAGTAGAAGATAACACACACTAACTAAATATAAGGATTTATATACATACGACCAATTCAATTTCTTCTTTAGTGACTTCTCTTGAAAGGTTTAAAAAACGTCCATACTTCTTGCCCTCCACAATTAGGGAAATGATAACTTCTCTGAAATTCCAACAGTTATTGATAGATTTGCAAATCAGATGTGATTTAAATTGGTTAACGTAGCTTAAAAATATATATTTACATTCTACGAAATATTTGAAGATCCAAATGATACATGTGATCCAATGCTCAAAAAGAGACTCCTGGGCAACATTGCTCGCCCGACTTACATTTCCCAATTCCATTTATTCTCTTCCTTTTACCCCCCTCCCCCCTCGTTCTGTGTGTGAACGCACTTGGTGTAAACTAAATAAAATGTACACTACATGAACAAGCTCACACACTGTATAAACTAAATACAATATACACTTAGCGAACACACTTACACATTGATTTGAAATGTTGTGTCCATATGATTTTTGAAAACTAAACACCCAATCCTATTTGCATTTTATATGCTTCCTTTAAACATTTCAAGGGAGCATATAGTAACCGTCATTTCTATCTTACTAAAACAGTATGACAAAGTTAAGACTTTTTCCTACCCTTTTTATCAAAGATACAGAAAACAAATTTCGTGTATCTGGTAGGATATTTTGCAGTATCTTCTAGTTCAAAGCTCAAGTTTTTACAACTGATATAAGCTTCTAAAGAAAAAAATTCTGTAGAAGAATGGGGGATTTTTTATCCTCTCAAAATCCTATCAATATCCCATGAGAGAAAAAATCCTATAGGAAAAAAGCCCTATGATTTTCAATAGGACAATCAATCCTATAGAAAATAAATTAGAATTAAATGCCCCAAATAAATATAGTCCTAACTAATAGCAATAGTTGATTGGATTTAATATCCTATATTGTCTACTAAAAACGCGATAAGTTATCCTTTGGATTTTTATTTCGGACATTTGGGGAAGTAGGGGGGTTCTACCTATACCTTGGTATACACTGAAATGGGTAATTTGTTGAAAAAGTATAATATATCAATGGTATGCAATTTTCATCAACTGTTATTTCAATGGGTAGACAGTTTTGACAACCATTACATCATGGTAGACAGTTTGACATACTTACATCAATGGGTAGGACAGTTTGACATACCATTACATCAATGGGTAGACAGTTTTGACATACCATTACTCAATGGATAGACAGTTGACACTCCATTGCATCAATGGGTGGACAGTTTGACGATACAGTGACCAATGGGGTAGACAGTTTGACATACCATTAATCAATGGGTAGACAGTTTGACATTACCATTACATCAATGGGTGGACAGTTTGACATACCATTACATCAATGGGTGGTTAATATCTGCTGGAATTCATCCTTTATCTTGAAATGATATATTTTTTCCCAACGATGTAACTACTACCCAGGTATAACAACCCCGGGATAACAATAACAATATGATATGCATTAACTTGAATGGGCAACAGCTATACATGTATGATTGGGTTAAGATTTTAGACCGAAATATATATA
>CAJDSM010004282.1:1391-13974 GCA_903981925.1 Ostrea lurida
GTGCGTCTTCGAGGACGAAGACGATTTTTAAAAGGAGGGAAAGGTGTAGTGGTCAGCCGGGTTCGATCGCCGGTGGCCAGAGAGCACCTGACTAAAGATTCAGGGGGCCCGGGTTCGAATCCCGGTCTGGTTCGTTGAATTTTCTCCCTCAGCAATCCTGTTGCACACTAACACAAACACACTGGCCTCGCTTGATTTGTCTGCACTGTTGTGCACCCGATGTAGTCGGATTGTACCTAACCATCAAGTGCAATACAGGAATACGAAATTTTAGGTGTGTATTCAATTAACCTCCTATATTCAAACCAGAAACCTGGTATTTCAATCTAATTAAAATTAGATCTCCCATCCGTTCCCCGGTTTTGATACGTACACGCTACGTATCGAAACCGGGAGGGGGTGGAAGATCTAATTTTAATGTTAGATTGTTGGGATTCTGAGCGTTGTTTAAGTGAGGGAGTTAATATTCCAGTTTCCCCGAGAACAGCCCCCGAGTTTCAAACATAAATGTACCACGGACAATAATAATAATACTTTAATTAGGCAAACCGTTTACATGTATATATAGTACAAAGTAAATATAGTACAAAGTAGACAAAATTATGTGAATATTTAGTTAGAAATTTCAAAAAAAAGAATTGATTTTGTAAAATTGAACTGTATCTAGTCTGTCATCTATATGTTGATGTAATATTATATCATACATTCATCTCTCTCTCTCTATATATATACACACCCCATGTTATAATTCCCAATATGCTGCATCCACATACATGTACATAGGTTGTGATTTCATGGTATTGTAACTTTTCCCACTTCTTTTTTGGGACATTTCTTTCTTTATGAACTGTTACTTCTATTATGCCCTCTGGGGCCCAACATTGGAATAAACTTATCTTATCTTATAGTACAAGCACTGAGGATGTATACAATCAAACATTTATTATAATCACACTGGTATACCCTGATTTCATATTTATCATATGTATCTCATTCAAAGAGTTGAAGAATTACCCCAGTCAACCATAAATCTTGGCTTAAGCTACAATTTTTTCTAACAATAATTCAACAAACTTGATGTATAGCTGCTAATCATGTAACCACGTATCAACTTCGCATTGTGGAAAAAAAATTCTGGAAGACTATATTCGACACAAAGTTCCGTAAATCTTGAAAAAATCAGTCAACTGATAAAACTTATTCCATTAACATACATGAGTAAATCACATACCAGATTGCACTGCTGAGGAAAAAAGTCAGCAAAACTATATATAGTTTCACTCGGCTTTACAAAAATGTACCGTCCGTAAACACCGACAATGACACATCTTTTACATTGTCTAATCTTTTTCTCTTTCTGATCATGACAGTTATTTCAAAGGACATTCAAAGAAGCTTTTGCCAGAAATTTGAGATATCCAAAGAATGGTCCTGTGGGGTGGTACATAAACGTAAGAACGCAGATTTACAAAAGTTACAATTGTATACTAGCGATACATCTCCGAGATGTTGTTGACTTATCATATATTTTTTTTTAATTTTCAGAAGTACTTTTATGAGAACAAAACACGGTTTTACCTGAAGGAAGCTGCGGTGGAGGCGTGCAACATCTCGCGAGATGACGTGGTTTTGGAGGTGGGATTCGGTCCGGGTGTCGGAATCAAGGAAGCGTACAAAAAGATAAAGGGTTAGGACGCACACTGTCCTCCATAAAATTATAACACATATACATTCTTGTGATTTATGAGAACTCGAAAATAAAAGTAATAATTTGAATAAGAGCAATCGGAGATGCATTGAAGCCTTATGGATCGAGGATCCGGATTGCCACCAAAATTTAATGAGGACTTCCTTAGACCAATACTCGGGACCAAGATACATCTGTGTGCCAACTGGCCATCGGTTTTTGCATGAACTTGCTAACAGACCTTTCAAACCCAACAAACAAAGCAATACACGCCGCTGATTTTATAACTTGGCGGAGGTAATTAAGAGAGACACATTTAAAAAAAATGTCCTTTATATTATTATGAATTATTTTCCTTTACAGATGGCAATGGTAAAGTTTATGGTGTTGATATTTCCAAAACAATGATACGAAGAGCAAGTCGTCTACTCCAGCCAGAAATACAAGCAGGAAAAGTTGAACTTATTTTAGGGGATGTTGCGAAACTTCCTTTCGAATCCGCCACGATTGATCACGTGTACCACTGTAACTGTTACTATTTTTGGGATGACCAAGTGGCATGTGCTCAAGAACTAAACAGAGTAATGAAACCAAACGGAAACATGATAGCTGCTTACTATGAACCGGAACTTAAAAAAGTTAACAAAATAGGGATGATGAAATATGGAAATACAGATCCAGACAGATATATGGAATCCCTTAGAAAAGCTGGATTTCAAGGCGTTGAGTTAAAAAAATTGAAAAATACCAAAGACTATGCCTTTAGTGGGATATTTTCCTACAAATAACAATCATATGTGAAAAGCAATTGTCGACTTCATCTTTCTTGTTTTCTTTTTTTCGTCCATTAATAAAATTTATATAGTGTATGAAAAAAGCGTCATGTTGTGTAGCATGTCCACCAAGCTTCAACAAAATCATAATGATATGGAGGTCCGGACGCCATGGAAGTGGATCAAACACAGATCATCAAACTTCACTGTAGAACGGAAACTCAAATTACGTATTCCGTTCCTCGTTATGAAGCTTTGAGCTTTGGTGAATCCCGTTTCCTCGACATTTTTACGCTCGCAAATATACCTGAAATGAAATTTGTGGGAGTCTGAATATAATCACGAAAACAGTAATCCAAGTTTACTTGATCCCTTTTCACAGAATACAGGTGCATGTGATTTATTTAGGTTTTGAATAACTGATCTCTGAAATTTACGCATTCCTACCTATCACAATAAGACCAATGACGCCGATTATCAGAGGAGTGGCCACTGCAAAGACCTTGGGTGGGAAAAAATGCTGTAGGAAGCTGTCCTCGTCTACAAACGGCTGTAAAGAACAAGAGAATGTAGGGCATTATGATAAACAAAAAGTTGAAACGTACAGAAAATATATTCTGGGGGAATATTAATTCAACTCCACCTTTTTCCGCCGACCATTGGACGTTTGAGCAAGAACATTGTATATTATTTCTATATCACTATTTTAAAAAAAAATCACCAAAGACATATTATTCCCAGAACATTTA
This sequence comes from Ostrea lurida, assembly GCA_903981925.1. NCBI lineage: Eukaryota > Metazoa > Mollusca > Bivalvia > Ostreida > Ostreidae > Ostrea > Ostrea lurida. The sequence continues at coordinate 4,601 of CAJDSM010004282.1, forward strand.
AGATTTTTGACAAGTTTTAAATGAATTAGGTGATGATTATCCTCCAAATCATGGACTCGTGACGATCCGATTAACATTGTATCCAAACAATGCACCACGTGTCTGTGGCACGGGAGGCATTGGCACAGTGTAACTGGATCTCTACGTAACCTTTGTATAATGTTTCTCAGTTACATTGGAATACATCATGATCAATATGTTACCAATCTCCCCATAGTACAGGTGAAATACACCGAGCCTGCCATCAATGACAAACATCACCGAGCCTGCCATTAATGACAAACCAACCAGCGTGTCCGTCCCACAAACACTTACCAATATCATCACCCACGTGGTGTAGTATACGGCAAACATCACCGAGCCTGCCATCAATGACAAACCAACCAGCGTGTCCATGGTATCCAGGACTGGAAGAAATATAACAAAAATAGCATTCCTGTTCCAATTTTAATGTTAAATATTCTATAACTAAGCTGGAAAAAAACCCACCCACCTAATAATATGCATTTACAAAAACTACGGTTGCAGAAATATAAACGAAAATCATTTCAAAAGACTGTTAATACACTAGCTGCTGACCACGTGATTAGTATACCACGAGCTATTTCCCAGCAATTCTTGGATTTGTGCATATCTAAACAACATTTAGTGTTTAACACACGAACTAGTATAATGAACTAAGTGTGATACGACCTTATTCCCATTTCCATAATCGATGTCAAAACTATCCCGACGCCATGGTTTTGTGAAGGTATGCGCAATACACACATTATAAAAATTGAAATAAGGTCAACCAAAGATGTTCGCGAGATAAATTAATCAAGATTTTAATGAAAATTAAGGCGAAGATAACGAACAGTGATCAATCTCATCACTCCTACAAAGTGAAGAGTTGGACAAGTTTACACGGAACCCTGGATATACCAGAGGAGGGATCAGGTGTCTAGGAGGAGTAAGCATTCCCTGAGGACCGATCACATCCGCTGTGAGTCCTACATTTCGATCAGGCAAACGGAATAATCTGCAGCCAATTCTGAGATGAATTAAGCTGCATACGTTATTTATTTATAGTATGGTCGTTATAGCGATCTAGTTTGCCAATACAAACTGTCATTGAGTCAAATGCTGTCAAATGACGTGTTTCAAACCAATTGTTATCTAGACCTTTCTTTATATGTGTACTGATTTTGACTAAAGATTGCTCCGTTTACTCAATTAAGACAATGGGCTCACGACGGGTGTGAACGCTTGACAGCGGATGGTTACTAGTACTCCTCCTATAGGCACCTGATCCCACCTCTGGTGTGTCCAGGGGTTCGTGTTTGTTGGCCCAATTCTGTTTGGGACTTGTGAAATTAATTAACTGTTCGTTAAGTTATCTTCACCTTCGTCAGTCGTGTAATAATCTACTAAGTATTCTAACGACAAGATGTGTTTGTGAAACACTGATGCCTCCGGATTCCACATGCCAGCGGAAGAGGCTTTGTCAAAATGATAACACATGTGAAATATGAAAGGTCTGACTATCACTTACCATTCAAAGTTATGGCCAATGTTAAACTTTTTGAAAATCAGGTCAAGGTCAGGAGATCAAGAATTTTGGTACCAGATGAAAGGAATTGTCATGAGGAATACACATGTGAAATATGAAATCCCTATACCATTCAGAGGTCATGGCCAATGTTAGGTAACAGTCAAGGTAAGAAGGACTAGATTAAAAAAAAAATGGCACCAGCTGAAATGGCCAAGATTTAAGTTTTTGAAAAGTTGGTCAAACTTCAAGGTCTGGAGTTCCTAAATATTGGTATCGGTTGATAGGGCTGCTTGTAATCATGATTAATTGATTGTATACATTGTTTTACGTCCCTCTTGAGAATATTTCACTCATATGGAGACGTTACAAACTGCCGATGAAGGGCTGCAAATTTAGGCTCATGGCCCAGTGAGCAGGGAGGGATCTTTATAATAATAATAATGATTGGATTTATATAGCGCCTTATCCACCTAAGTGCTCAAGGCGCTTTACAATGCATTATTACCCCGGCAGACCTTATAACAATCCAGAACCTTTCTCAGTGCAAGCTGCCCATTACGGCGCTAGAACACTAACATTCTGACAAGATCTTTCACTGTCTATAGCCAGGTACCCCTTTAACACTTGGGTGGAGTGAGGAAATTCGTGTAAAGTGCCTTTCCCAAGGACACAACGTCGGCCCTGCCACGGCCAGGATTCGAACTCACAACCTCTCGATCGAGAGTCCGACGACCTAACCATTAGGCCACCGACATTTTATCGTGCCACACCTGCTGTGACACGGGACCTCGGATTTCGCGGTCTCATCGAAAGACCGTCCCATTTTGTCGCCTCTTACGACAAGGGGTACTAAAACCTATTCTAACCCCGGTCACTACAGGTGAATACAGTTGTGAAATATGAAAGCCCCATCTCTGACCATTTAAATGTTATGGCAAATTTTAAAAAATAGGTCAAAGTTCAAGGTGAAGGTAAGTAAGTAAGTAAATTGTATTTCGGCACTGTATACATATAACAAATAACACGAGCTCTAATGAGGTCAGGAGGTCCAAATGAAAGTTAGAACTGGGGTGTGTTCAAGCTCGTAGCGGCTACGTAGGGCTCGGTAGCGCTACGATCTTGAACGGCATGCTAGGCTAGCCCTGACGTAGCGATAACAAGCGTTATTCATACAGTGCGTTCAAGATACCTAGATTTCTAGCCTAGCGGCTACGATCTTGAACGCAGCCCTTGTCACAAGGAATAAACCAATCGTAACTACTCGGCTATTTCCGTAACCGAAAATGAACCGGTTACGGAAATTGACGAGCGTGATCCGATTGGGAATAAACGTGAGATATGAAAGCCCTATCACTTACCATTCAAAAGTTACGGCCCAAGTTTTTTAGAAGTAGGTCAAAGTTCAAGGTTTAGGAGGTCAAAAGTTTTAGTGGAAGGGGAAAACCCAATCGCTTATTATTCAGATGTTACGGCCAATGTTAGTTTTTTTTTTTTATACACGGACAAACAAACCAAAAACTATATGCCCCCAATCGGAGATAAAATCCAAAGGTATTTTTCGTTTACAAGTGAATGCTAGACGATATAAATATGATTACAATAGTCCTCCATACCTAAATTTCACCGTTCCCGGTTTTTTCTTCTATAATATCCGGAATGATCCGAGCGTGCACAGCTGGATCGGGATACCTCGTGTAATGATTGTATTGGTTATATTAATATCCAGTTTGATGAGAAAATATATATCTAAGTTATGCATAACTGAAACGTCAAATAAAGCTGTCCAAGTTTGCAGTGCCGAGCTTGATGCAGTAGATTCATTGTTGAAAGGTAGGCTTTCAAAGTTTATTACCTTCGTGCACAGAAGAGTATCGAAAAGAGTACATTGCCCCTGATTGAGAAGTGAAACTTATTTTATTTTTAATCACAGGTGGTTAGATCTTGTCATATGAATAGTAAGACATTCACGTATATGTAAAACGATGTGCCCACTATCTATGTAGTAAGATTCAAACGCCTGTATTTTTAAATTAAAATTTAATCGTTCAACTTATAGGCCTAGTGTCGTAGGAGCCAAAAGTGTAACGAATCGGTAAATGCCCAAATATCCCCAAAAAATTTGGACAAAGTCGAATTGTCAGAGTTTGACATCTTCGTGTTTTAAATTGTTCTGTACTGTATGAGTATAATTGTAGATCAATGTAAAATGCGTTCTGAGGGCCCATGATTGGTGAATAAACATAAACAAATAGAGAATCTGGGTTCAAAACCCTTGTGACACATAAATAAGTAAAATTTTAACATCAGGAATGGTATGTGATTTATGTAAGAAGTTGTATAATAAAGGTGTGACTGACCAACAGGAGATGTAATTTAGTGCTCCTCTCAAATGTATGGGCAAGTGTTCGTAAAATAAATAGGGAAAATGATCTAATTTTGTATTTAATTTTATTTCAGAAATTTTAGTGGAAGATGGTGAGCGATGTTTAAAGATAATAGAGCCTGCAAAAAGAGGTTTGGATTCGGACATTTTCCTTTTACCTTTTATTTGAGGTTGATATAATATTCCAAATTCTTTGTGCGAAATCTGTAAAATAATCTAGTGCGGTGTAATAACAAATTGTATTTTCTATGTACTCTATGGAATATACAATCTAATTTCCAGTGACCATTTGTCAGAAAACATCAATTAATTACTGACATTATTTATGAGGTCAGTACGAATGCTTTAGAGTAACGTTAACAGAAAGACATTATTTTCTGAATCTAGAGAGCAAGGTGAATATTTTGGTGGTTTGATAGGTAGCTAAAATATTGTATTTATAGAATAAAATGTCAGAAATTGTATTTTATGATCAATTAAATTCAAACCATCAAAAGCATAGATCTACCAGAACTTACAAAAAGTTACCAAGTCAACCATCTGTTTATGTTAGGGTTCAAGACTTTATGATCAGAGATATGTAATCTCATTACTGCAGTTTGTAAATTTAAAATAAAATGATGTAGTAACTTGAATCTTGCCTGTTGTATAATAATAGAATGCTTTTTGTAACAGGTGTCAGAAGTATGATGAGAGTTAGTTAAAAAATGTTCTAGCTGTCGCACTGTTGGAAACTGGAATTTACTTTGTGAAATATGACTTCAAGGAAAATGATTACAAATGAATTAGTTTGTAACAGATTTTTATACCATCTGAGAAAAATTCACTTGAATAATACCTGTTTCAATATTTTAGTTAAACCTTTCCTTCCAAGAGACAACACTAACTCCGGCACCTTATCACAACAAAGAAATTTCCATACTGTGCCCACATGCATCATAAACAGATCAAATGAAGTTGGGTGTGGTAGTAAGAAAAATACTTTGGGGATAAATACCAGCAGCTCAAATTCTAAGAAGTTTAACACCATGTCATCCGACGGAGCGAACTTTGATGTAGACGGGTTTAAGAAAGCTAACCCCAATGTGTCAGTGGGCTGGGCAATGTCAGCCATGATAGGCGGAGATGAGAGAAAGAGACAGCAGATGCAGGCCAAGTCTGATTACCTGAAGGAGATGTGGACAGACAGGAGGGATAAATCAGTGGTGTGTAAACAGCTCCGGGACTTCTTCACAGAAAGTGAGAATCCGTATGTGTTGGTTGTGTTTCTATTGAATGACTCGCCTGATCTCCATGTTCACAAAACGTCTACGTTTTCGTATGGAGTCTGTAAGGAGTTTGATGGTTGGTTGTCGTCCTCTCAGTGCAATATCAGAAATAAGAGACAGCTTTTGACTCCTGAAGTCAAATTGGATGCCGTTAGAGTTTCTACAAGGTAAGGTTACCCTCTTTTTCTGTGATGTCATTGCCACATGGGCTAAGCACGTTTTGATCCGAATTTATGGTTACGAGGAGTTTTGGATCTAAACGTGTTTAGCCCCTGTGGTCATTGCTAAAAGATGAAAAACGGACAATGTTATTTTTCCAACAAAGTCAATAAAGCTGGACATATTATGTGGAGTTTAATTTTGAATTTGTGAAATTTCAGGTGTAATTTAATTGCTAATTAGATATTTTTTTGATGATTGCAGGTATCACACTGTGTTGTTTCAGCTGGTTCTGAAAACATTTGAGCTGAAGTATCAAGACAATGGTCACATGTTGCCGGAAGTGAAGAGATTTTTAGAAAGGCAAAAATATAATGAGGTATAGGGCTTAAGGTGCTGTTTTAAGGTTTCTGGTTTGTGCAATCAAGTTTTCTGTTGTCTTGGCCTAATATCGTTTTCCTTACTTTACAGTCGGCTGTACTAGCTGGAAATTTAGGTCTTCAGGATCATTTCAGGATTGAGGAGGTCTGTTTTCCGTTTTCCCTATTCATTTTAAAAATTTCATATTGATACAACATTTTGTGTTGAATGAAAAATTGCCTTGTAGTTCAAAATTCTTGCCAAGTGTGTAAGGAGTGCTCACTTTTCAGAAGTTACACTGGCTGCGCTGAAGATAATGGACTTGTTAGACCAGCTGCAAGTACATAAATAAAGGGTTTTAATATTTATTTCAGATAGCTATTCCTCTGATTCTGCAGAACAAGATAAATCTCCTGGAAATTTACCTCCGAGGAAATCCTGGACAACAAACACTGCTTGTTCAGTTCCTGGATAAGATGTGTGACAAAAGCTTTAATATTAACAATTTTGTCAGGTAAAACTCAATCTCTCTCTCTCAGGTAGGACTCAATTTCTCTCTCTTGGGTAGGACAGTTTCTCTCTCTCTCTCTCTCTCTGCTCTCTCTCTTCTCTCTCTTCTCTCTCTCTCTCTCTCTTCTCTCTCTCTCTTCTCTCTCTCTCTCTCTCTTCTCTCGTACTCTCTCTCTCTCTCTCTCGCTCTCCTCTCTCTCCTCTCTACGTCTCTCTCTCTGCAGGTAGGTACTCACAGTTTGTACTCTCTCTTCTTTTTAGCTCACCTGAGCCGACAGGGGCTCAAGTGAGCTTTTTCTGAGGTCAAAAACCTGTGTCCGTTGTCGGTCGTCGTCGGTAAAACTTTTACATTTTCATCTTCTTCCTACAGGAACCCACTACGGGGCCAATAGGACTGGGCCCGCATCGAAAAGGGGAAGATAATCACGAAAGGGTGGGTGTCATATAAAAAAGTACTTCATTTTCAAGAACCACGCTGGCCACGGAAAGCAAATTAATATAAAGCTTCCTATATCATAGTGGGAATAATTCAAGTTTGTTCAAATCATGACCACGAGGGTGAGCATGGGTGCCACGGAATAGAGGGATCATAAGTAATATTTAACATGATGAATCATAGAGGAAAAACTGTTAAAAAGAACTCTAAATCTCCAAGAACCTAAGTTGGGCCAGAAAAAGCTCGAAAATTTATATGAAAGCCCTTCCTGATATGGTGAGGATATCCAAGTTTGTTTAATTCATGACCTCTTGGGGTACGATGAGGCCCCAATAGGGCCATCAAAGTTTCACATGCAGATATATAGGGGAAAGATCTTATAAAATTTTTCCATTTGAAGCCAAGACGAGTGGATATTTACCTGAAACTTCTGATATGGCAGTAGATTTAAGTTGGATTCTAGATAATGCCGCCACCCGACTAGAGGTTAGATTTAGTCCAGCAGTTGTACATTCTAAAGTCCAAACTAACTGCTCTCTTCTTAGTGAAGCCAGCTGGCGTCAGGTGAGCGTATGTGGCCCAATGGGGCCTCATCATTTCTCTCTCTCTTCTCCTCTACTCTCCGTTCCCCCGTCTCTCTCGGTTTTAAAAATCTTGGGTCCATCTCTCTGTTGTTAGTCTCCCTTCCTTTGCTTCGGTAAGGATCTTTTAACTATTTTTGGGTGGGTCCTCTCCTCCAGGTATCTTGTATACAAATTTTCCAGATTTAAGTACTCACCAATCAGGTAGCAGGGGGGGGGGGGGGGGGGCTTTAATTGTCACTTTCATTGCATTGTGTTGAAACGGCAGTGTATTGTTAAATGGATTGTCAGGTTGAGGAGGGGGGGGGGGGCAAGTTTCTGGAATTTCAGTATGAACATACACCATGTATGTACATGTTGTGTAATTTTCTGCACATAAACATGGTTTGTGTATGTTATCGTACTTTTGTAAACAGCATAATTTAAAGAAAACAAAGTACATGTGTTTAATACACTTTCACTCTGATGAACACTTTCATTTTTCAGTACCATGGAAGTTCCCGATGTTAAGATGAATCATCTACAGAAAAAATCTATCAGCAAGCTCGCTACAAGACTGGCCAAACTGTATGAGATCCCAAACGGTAAAGTATTCAAAACTCTTTCTTGAAATGATAAAAACTATTCTAACCTGAACCCCACGGGTCCCCCAAGAAGTCGCCTCTTACAACACACAAGGGGACGCTGGGGATCCTCATGGGTTGAAATATTGTTTATAACAAGATCCTTAATGATAAAATCAGAACTGCCCTGAAATATTGCTTATTACAATATCCCTAATGGTAAAATCAGTACTGCTCCGAAATGTTGCTTATTACAATATCCAGCTGCCCAATATAAATTTAAGTGACACAACAACTTCTTTAGCAGTGAGTGTTAGTACCATGCCAATGCCAAGTGTGACACAGGACTCTGTTTTTAAGGTCACCTCCTTAAGACCTGCGACTTTCACTTGTAATGCTGGATGTTTGATAAAGGAACAGTCACAGCCAGCAATAAATGTCCTTTGTTTGAAAGTTTGAAGCATCACCAGGACCAAGAATACTCTTAAATAGGCTACCACTGTATTCAGTGGTCTTGAAATTTACCATTCAGAAGGATTTGAATGGTTTTAATATTTCCAGGAAAGTTCACAGTAAATTTTATCACAAGTAGATTTCAAGAACTGTAGTTTGATCCCAAATGAAACATTCAAAATCAGCATTGCTTTGTATGGGGATACCATATGGTAAAAATGATCAAATCAAAATCATCATTACTCACTGATAATAGCATAATCATAAAGAATCAGATATCAAAAATATTTTGCCTATGGCACTGCTGACTGTGAACACAGGTTATACAGGCAGTGAAGTAGCTGTGTACAAAGAGATGGTTTTATCCCTGTCATTTTTTATTTTCAGATCTTATTCCCAATATTGTAACAGCGAGGGGTCACGGAGCATTGAAATATCTCTTATATAAAAGATACATAGAGGTAGGTTATTATATCTCTTATGTGTAATGTACATGTGTCATGTATATTATAGGGATGTCAATTTTACTCGGATAGCTTGTCGAGTCACTTCAGCTTGGTTTTAGTCGAGCGATAGTCGAGTACTCGGTATGAAAAAGGGGCGAGAACTTACAGGTAAAGTGTTTCAAGTCATCAGTCATACATTACATGTTCTAGACATCCGATAGCGCAGTTCACTGGTGAAAGGCTGTTTATTGAGCTCTAGTTCTACAATTTAATACAATTATCGTCTAATCATTTTTATATACTTTATAACTATTATGATATAAGTCCATCCTCTATCATTCATTCTACTTTTCATATTTGTTCGAATTTTTTTTTTTGGTGTAGTTTGTACATTCCTTATGTATTTTGCTGATTAGCCCTAACAACATCACAATCTGGATAGCCGTTTAATAGTTCAGTTGAATCAGAGACATATACATGTTGTGTATGTCTTTGGTGATGTATAGTTTGATCGCGACAGACGGCCTGGGTTTAGTGTGCTAGCATGAAAAGTACCTCAGTACCCAATATAAGACGTACAGAAATGCATTCCAATCTATTAATTTTTATCTTATTTCATTGTTTATTGGAAATAAACACAGGACATGTGCGAAAATGCTTGGAGTGCGCCGTGCAATTTTG
>CAJDSM010004287.1:397-11742 GCA_903981925.1 Ostrea lurida
CCTGTTGTTGCAAACCTGACCTTAATATGTATTCCTATGGATCTTGTTCTTTGTTTCACAAAAAAATCGTCTAAAACATAAATAGATGGTACTTTTCTTTACTTCTCTTCATCTCCATCATAATTATTCATCCTGAATTTCTATGCAACATAGTGTATTATTTGCACGTGTAATATAAATGTACACCCAAGGGTCAAGCGTACCTGCACCACTGATTTTCAGTTGTATTAATTACAACTTTCATAATTATTTCAAGTTTAAAAACTTTCCCCAAATTTCATATTTTTAAAAACTTCAAGATTTATGGTAAATGTTACAATTAATGGTATTATTATTATTGTTTTCAAAATAATGGGGGGGGGGCACTTAAAAATATTGGTAGAGGGTTCGAATATGGGTCGCAAACCCCTACCCCATCGTAGAGTAAATTTTATGTCAATTTCTAACCACATTGTAGACCGATATTCTAAAAATATACACCCATTCACAGATCTCTTAATATATGAATATAAAATTTATGTATGATTACACAGATTGTAGGAGGACTAAAAGGCTGTTTCCTGCAAGAGTATAGGTGATTGGCCCGTAGTATGTAGACTTGTTTTTATATACCTCTATTCAGACACTGACTTGGTTAGATTGTAGACAAATTCTGAAAAAAATCAAACCCCGTTTGTCAGAACCCCCTACCACCTAATATAAAGGGGTTACTAACTAGTATGTAAATGCTATAATTAATACGGACTGTGTAATATTAAGTTCACAACATGATCATGCTAGTAAATGTAAGTGAAATTGTAGTAACTACAGAAAATTGATCGAAACTGCGCACCATACTATTCTAGCTTATGGAATGGAAGATGGAGCGTTTTGTTTTGATCTATACAATCAGAGACATATATGTCTCTGATACAATCTTGGTTCGTTACGTTCACATGAGATAATTAATGACAGGATACTGGTAATAAGAGGTTACCGTATAGATAATGAATGACATACAGACCTACTACCCCCCCAAATCGTTTCGTTTGCGTTCCGTACAAATCGTTCAGCGTTCCGGGCAAACCGTCAGGACGTCCGGGCAAATCGTTCAGCGTTTCGTATCGAACTCGTTCAGCGTTCCGTTCAGATCTTCAACGTTCGTACAAACCGTTCACCGTTTCGTGCAAACGTTCAAGAGCGTTCGTGCGAGAATCGTTTCCGTGCCGAAATCGTTCGCGGAAGCCACGCCTACAGAACGTTCAGTACGTAAGCCACTCCCATGTAGAGAGCGTATAAGTCATATCGCTATGGCTTCGCGAGAAAGGTGGACGTAAACTGACCAACAAATGAAATCATATTATTTGAATCTGAAGAAAGTTGGAATTGTCAAAGCAGTAAAAATTCAACAAAGTATTGAAAAACAGTACGACTTTGAAACTACAGGCAGAGCATCAGGCGTTTTTTGGTGCGGTAGGGCAAAAACAGGGAGCATGCTCTGATAAAGTTAGTTGAATTTTCCTTTCCGTAATACTTTATCTTAATTTAAGACTTTTAAAATATGTTGCCAGCGACAGAACATTTAATGTCTTTGCCAGCGCAGTAACTTATTTCCCTCGGCTAGTTAGTAATTACGATGTTTCTAACAAATTCGTAATCCTACATGCACAGAGGGCATGGTCCATACTGTACTTGAAATAAGAGAAATTATTTCTTTTCCAGAATAAGGAAAGAGAAACGGGGAATCATCACTTATTCTTAACTTAATAGCACGAAATTTTCACAAAACTTACATTAATTATGCTGTATCATTAGTAAACCCCCACATGAGTAAAATATATTCACGGGTACTTCAACTCTAAAAACATCTTAGTATATTTGGAATAGCAGGAAATCACAGGGTCATGGTCGGTGTTTAAACAAATTAATCGGCGCACAGTATCGGAAATTTGAGAAGGTGTTTTGATCTCTTTTTAAGGCCAATTAATATTCTCTGTACATGCCAATGCAGTCTACCGGTGAATTGATAGTGATATTACATATATTGTTGCGACCGGAGCTTGCTGCTATGAAGGCCATATTTTGATTTTGTCAATTATGCATTAGTATGTCATGTTACCCCCCCCCCCTTTCCCCCGTACAAACCTAGTACTATAAGAATTACAGTGTAATTAAGAAATTATATCTGTGTCACATTTCGTAAAATTGCTTCCATAAATAACATTCTATTATTTCTTAATGATTTTTGTTTAAGGAATGAACCGTGTCTTCTTTTGGGCTGTTTTTTTTTATTCCTGAACAAACAATAATCCAATTGTTTATAAATTACATGCAACTCTGCTAGTTTATAGTCCTTTTAGGATAACTTTATTCAGGATTAGTGGGAGCAGGCTAAAGCAAAACCAATCCACTTGCAATTTCAAGGGTTTTTTGTCTCACACGATGTAGGGATCTCCTTTGATCGGTCTCCATATCTGGATGTGTATATATTTGTAATTCCTGTGCAAATATCCAAAGGCCTCCTAATAGAGCTTATTCCGGGTGCTTGATAAACATTGGTGTTTGGCTTTTTGCCGAGAGTGAAAATTGTGTGACAAGTCTTCCGAATGTGAATTTCACCTTCTGCGTAAAAACATTCTAAATTTATATCAGTCCTTGCATGTTTAATTTCTATTGACATAACAAAAATAAGAAAGAAACCAAAAAATAAACACACCCCCCCCAAATAAAAGACAAAACTGCGCTGATATGTATGCATTTACGCATCAATTTGGTCTTTTCTCTTTTGTCCTTTCAACTTACTTGATAGGTATATATAGACGATGTCATTATCAAGATAACAATCATAATTTTCACCATTTATGTCCATTGATATATCCTGACGACTTGAAATAAAGACCCACAGAATCTGACAGATGTGCTTATATTTGGATATTTATCTTAAAATTGCTCTAATGGCAGACTGAAAACTACATTATTGATAACGTGTATGACTTTGACTTTTGACAATTGTCACTTTCTTTTTGGTGTAGTAAATGTACCACTATCACACTGCTTATGGTGTGTATGTCTCATCAGTTGATGTCGATACGCAAGGGATGCCATGCGTATGAATGATTTTTAAAGCGAGGCCAACTACTAACGCAAAAGTGATGTTGCAGGGGTTAAACAATCTCGTTTTAATGTCTCATTTCGACAAATTCTACGGGTCGCTATAATGACCTTGTTTGCGATTATCAAAGTTATCACTAAGTCATATGTGACTGATTTGTTTCATACCATTTGTTAGACTGTATTTTCAATACTAGATTGCGACGGGTAACACCCGTTACCTTTGTTTCGGACTACAGGCTCACGGCGGGGGTGTGACCGGTTCAGGCAGAGGACTGCTTACTCCTCCATGGCACCGATCCTGCCTTCGCTTTGCGTCGAGGTCCGTGTTGCCCTACATCAGATTTTTGTATGTGTTTTTTTGGACTATGGATTCGAGGTTTGCCGATATTTGTCTTTAACTATCGCGCCAGTATTTTTTATATCTTTGTTTACCTACATTACCAAGTAAATTCCACATGATTGTAAATCGCTGTACCAAATAATGCACCCCCTCTTTATCTTGCCCGACGAATGTTAATTTTTTTATCTTGAAAAAATTTAATACTGATCGTATCCAGAAACCTTTAAAAAAGAACTGTTATAACTTTAATAGATTTGACTATACACGATGCGCATCTCAAAAATCACCATTGTGTTAAAGACTGAGAGATTCTAGGTGGGCGGATTATAATATACTGTACTGTATATTTAGCATGGGTAGTTTAGTTTAACATCTAAAGTAACATAAAATCTGGGATTGTTGCTACATACAACGGTGTGAACCCTGTTGTTTTGACTCTGCCTCCTAGTTTCGATATTGAAAGGTGTCGGAAAAAGAAGTGTGGTCGTCGTTACCCTAAAGGCACTATAGTGTCAATGATTTACGCACTGTGGAGGTCTATTCCAGTCGTGCATCCGGAATGGTTAATGTTGTATCAAAATCATCAAGTCTGTACTTGTTTGTGGTTCTTTGATCTTTCTTTTTCACTCCATTTGTTAACCAGAGGTATAAAACTCTACATACTACGGAAACGGAAACGTTGTACTGTTTTAAATATGTATTTAAAGGAAAAAAAATCTTCCGTAACTTATAATAGACATTACTTACGGGACATTTTTTTTCCCAAATTATATCTTTTTTTAAAAACGTCAATTAAATGCCTGATTGACGGGATAATGATATCACTAAGACAAATAACTGATTTCACAAATGTCTGTTCAATATTACCCAATGCCATTCATTACATGTACGAGACAGAAGGGAAAATTTTGTTTTTCAGTTTGATTTTCAATCTATATAAATCAGGTTATATCTCCCCACCCCCCCCCCCGCACGCCTCTCACGCACTCCCCACCGCCCCCACTTCATCCCCGCCACCCCCTCCTCCCCGACCTCCCGCCATCCCCCACCATCCCCCCCGCCCCCTTTCCCAACCCCCCCCTCCCTTCCTCCGCTGCCCCTCCCCTCCTAATGCATCATTTCACAAGGATCGCCGAGATTTTTATGTCTTCTTTTTTCTGGCAATTTCGTTACTTGCTTTTCAACAATCATTATTTCGATTTTATGTTTTTACTTTACAGTTTAAGGTCACTCAACAATTGATACACAACAATGCAAGGTATACTTTACGAAACCAAATTTCAATACAGTACAAGTCCGTAAAATCAAATAGTAGTGATTAAATCTTTCATTTTACTATCGATGCGATTTTCACATTTTTTTTCCAGTCTATACTAAAAGAATCCGATAATAATTACATTAAATAATAAAATTTTTCTTCCTTTTCATCCATTACCAGTCATGCAGCATACCATTAAAACGGTACCAGCAAATAGTGAATCAGGTTTAGTCATTCAAACAATTCCTTCCCATCTCTAATTAATTTTAAGGTTAATCTGTATTTGAAAAATTTTTATTGGTTTTAATCACTCCATAAAATTAATACATGCTGAGATAAACACGCGTACGGCACGCCTACCGTTTCAGTGTAAACCATCACCGCCATTCACAAAGCCCGGGGCCGGGCTCCGCCTACCGTTTCCGTGCGAACAGTTCAAGAGAAGGGAAGGAAAGCGTTCCGTGCGAACCGATAATGCGTTCTCCGTACAAACCGTTCAGCGTTCCGTACAATCTGTTTTCATGCGTTTCGTACCAACTGTTCAGGCGAAACTGTTCAGCGTTTCGTGCAAACTATTCAGCGTTTCGTGCAAATTGTTCAGCGTTCCGTTCAAGAATCGTTTCGTTTCGTTCCGTGCAAGTGGGGTAGTAGCACGCTTTAGGGTCTGTATGTATACCCGCTAAACTGTGGATTTTTTGTGCGATTGGCGGCAATTTCAGGTGCAGAAGGGAAACGAATAAATCGCCTAGCCATGGAACAAAGAAGGGAAGTAACTCTTCTAATCGCCCGTCCAGCCGCAGACTTTAAAATGACCAAAGAATCCCCAATTAGTTGGTAAATGGCTCCTGTGGCGTAAAATCCTAGCGCAAGGAGCACCTGGAGAAGTGGAGTCCTGTGACTTAAAATTACATGTACAAACAGAATAGTGGCGGATCAAAAGCGTTAACGGGCAAACATTTCTTCTTCTGACACTGTTTCAAGTGGGTTTGAACGGTCTGCAATTGTCCTCGGTACTCTAATGTATCGCAAAATCATCCGTCTGGCAGCCATTTTTGTGTTGAGTCGACGTCTAAAAAATTTTGAGTAAAACTCAAGAAAAAACTCTAATTGAGCAAGACTCAAGATTCATGGCGCACTTTATTGAGTTCAACTCAGAGGTTTGAGAAAAATGTTCAGATTTGAGTAAAATACAGTCCTTGAGTTTACCTCAAGACGTTCGTGATCTCGGGGCCTGATCTCGATGTTACTGATATTTACATGTATATTGAAAGGCATCTATTTTTTAGACCAAGAATAGATGCTAATATATACTATATTCAGTCATTCTCAGAAAATATAGGTACAATTAGCCTGCGTACTTGTTGCAAGTATATCTTGCGTTGTGGAAAGAAAAGTGTGCTTGATAAATAGGTTGGCATGCGTTTTAAGTATTGTTTAAATGTATCTGTGAGTCGTTTGTCATTGAAATGCATTCATGAGAAGAAAACGTTTTAAATATGAAAACGCCCAAAATACCGATGTCGCCAATACAGAAACAAATGTTCCTTTTTTTGTTGAAGCGCTTTCAGAAGACATATATTATCATATATTGATGCATCTACATACAAGGGAAAACAGTACCAATGGGACATTGGATCATATAAAATTATTTTGTTCACTCGTTTGCAGTTGATCTAGCGTAACTTCCGAAACAGTTTTTAGTACATATATCTCAATTAATAATGTAGGTATGAAAAGAATATGAAAGTTGTATATCATCGGAAATACATGAATTTCTTAAGATCAATGTTTCAAATATGACATAACGCGTTTTCTTGTGATGTAGCCTCCATGTGAACTATACAATATTGATTTCATGATCGATAGTCATTTTTGGATGCCAAATAACCCTTGGCAAAAATCCCAAGCTAATTATTTTCTTGAAAAGATGAATTCTATTCGCCATTATTACAACCCCCATAACGAATTAAAAAAACGTTCCCGAAACAAAATCTCTGGGTGCAATGTCATATATTTTATTTCAATATATATATGAAGCACACACTATTTCATCAAAATGGAATGTAAATCGACCTTATAATAAATTCTATTCAGCCAATATAAACATTATGTAATTATTCATGGCAAGCGGTGCACAGTTATGTTACAATACAACATCAACAAAAGCTTTTAAAAAAGTAGTCTTAATAGACTATAGGCTCTGGGTGACGGTACTGAAAATGTAACCTATACCATAGCGCTTACGGTCTAGTCAGGAAGGTTTTTCTAAACTTTAAACCGCCCTGTCGCTGATATGTGCCTCCGATTTTAAGGTTATTAACCTAATGATCCGCAGCTCTCAAAGTCCTGAATGCCGAGCGTTTCGGAAGAAACAGTTATGTATCTCAAGTTTGAGTGGGACTAGAACACATGTAACCTTCCCGGTCACGAAGCGAAACATTCAACCCAACTGATCTTACCGCGATTCTTTTGGGTCATAACTTAACTCGCGCTTTGGGAATATTTGCAGATTGCGATTAACTTTATTAAAATCTCTGCTTCCACTTCTTTATATAATTTTGTAAAATCCCTATCTGCATGCCATATCCATGCCAATTTCTAGCATGGTCGCCATTGTTTTGTTTTACCTCCATGTATACCGATGTTTATATGGACTTCTATGGTTGGAATATCATTGGTTAAATTATCGAACCAATTAGAACGCGCTGAGCGCAAAAAGAAAAATTAATGTACTTAAAAGTAAACAAAAACCGAACCGAAATCCGGAAAATGCAAATCGAACGAACCGACACGAGAATTTACCGCGGGTTTAACCGATATTTTCGGTTAACCGTGACAGCCCTAGTGCTATGGGGGTATACTGGACATGTGTCGTTCGTTCGTCTAGGGACGGCACGGACACCTGTAGACGCAATGGTTCCCGGGCTCTAAAGTGTTATCCTTTTCCACTTAGATTCACCATATTGTACATCATGAACTACCTCTGGAGAAGATGATTCTCTATAGTTTAGTGGTTAAAGTCACACAGGTAAAGATGGAAACGAAAATCAATATGGTCCGCGGACTATAAAGTGTTACTTTTCACCAACGTCACCATACCAAAATATTACCTACTAATGGCGCTGAAGATATCCTATCGAATTCCGGGGTCAAAGATCAAAGGCAAGCGCACTGGCTTGGAAGTAAAAACAAAATAGGTGGTCCGGGCTCTTTATGTGTATCCTTTTCACCACCTTAAGTCACTTTATAAATACATGTAGACTAACACATTGGATGAAGATGTTCCTGTTGAATTTGGGGACCAAAAGGCTAAATGATGAGCTTAACTGGAACTGGTTTCCGGGCTGTGAGCATTTTACTTTCCACTTGAGTAATCGTCCGATTCTGTTATAGGTTATGAAACTAGCCATACCACTGTAGGTCAAAATGTTCTCTATCGAATGGGAGAAGGTCAGGTATCAAGCTCAC
This sequence comes from Ostrea lurida, assembly GCA_903981925.1. Classification (NCBI taxonomy): domain Eukaryota; kingdom Metazoa; phylum Mollusca; class Bivalvia; order Ostreida; family Ostreidae; genus Ostrea; species Ostrea lurida. Next base: position 8,557 of record CAJDSM010004287.1, read on the forward strand.
TTTCACTAAAAGTAATATGATTTCCATTTCATTTCTTGAACGGTTGCCAACACTTTAGGAGATTGTGTAAGCAAGGGGTTTATTCTTTAGTGAAGCATTGCCCCCAAGACCTTTTTGTAGTTATGGCATATACATACATCAGCCCATCTGATCCCCGCATGTTTCTCTTATAATTAGTACAAATTCGTCATTTACATAATAACCCATGCAATTATTTCAATTTCTACATTGCTGTCCTGTTTTCACTGCGCTTTATCACCGCTAACAAGCAAACGGCTCCTACCTGCACTTCATATTTATAACTCTAGGAAAACATAAAATTTATTATTTACTCATTCATTTAATTGTTCGATTCACATACTAAGGAGATGTCAGTCTGTGTAGATCACGTTAAAGCCGTGGATATTTCTAAGAATTTTTTTAGAAACAGACCAAATATTCTAATCGGTTTTCCTACGTGGGAAATAAAATTGAATAGTACTTGAATAGGGGGAACTTATTAGTTAAATATTTAGATAGTTTTAATCCTTTAGTGATAGGTTTGTTGAATAAGTCTTGTCCCTGAACATTCCCTTTTTTGATGAAAAAGAATTAATATTTTCGGGAAGAGATGCTTTACCAGTACAAACAAATTTACTTAAACTGTGTGCATTTATCCTTTACCGATAGCGATGATTACTTAGATTTTATTATCAATTTGAAATAAAAAAAAATTTGATAACAGGGAGTGACGAAACATAACAGACGCAGATGAAAGTTTAAGAAAAATAGTTCGTACATGTTTTTCAAAACTGTTCAGTGGGGTTTAGAACAAGTAAAGGAACTTTTCAAAAAACTTTGTTAGCCACGAAATAAGATTCGATCCATGAAAATTGATAAGAAATCGTTTCATGAATTGAAAATATGCTTCTCACGAAAAATCTTTTCATGAATTAGAATTCGTTTCTCACGTAATGATTTTCGTTCTCACGAGTAGATTGAAGACATTGTTCGTAGACCATTTATAAATTCGACCAAGAAAAATATAATCGCTTGCTGAATTCTAATTATCGTAGGCTACGAAACAATATTCTCCCAACGAATTTTTGAATTATCGCGTGGGAACACACTCTTATTTCGCCGGGAACGAATATTTTTCATGGGAGGGAATTTTTATTTCGCGACAACGATCATTCTCGTGCGAAGCACGACTTTAAAAAAAATCCACTGCCTGTCCTAGATCAGCCATCTTAAATTTGTGTATGCGTGATTTGTCTGGTTGGGGGGGGGGCGGTGACAAGGGCTCATCAGTCATTAATTTCATTGGTCATGATTGTTATTCCCAATCAATTTTAATTCTGCCCATTTACAAAGGGTACTGAAGGGGCAGCCGTTTAAAATTCGAAACATTCAAACTGCGTGTAGAAGGCCATTCAGGCTGCTCCCTACTTAGATCCATGAAATGTTTTATTCTAGATTTACAAACCGCTTTCGTCATTGTGATAATAATTCAAATTTTTTAAACACCTGATTGCTACTTTGTAAATGAAATCTAGATTTTAAAATATTATACTATTCAAGCTGAATTTTAACTCTTTTAAAAACTGGCAAGCCCTTGCTAACTTTGAAGTATACTTTTGAATTCAGTAAAATGAGGGACATTTACTCTAAATGGCAGACTGACAACTAAAGTATATATAGACGGTGATGACTGTGGGTGTGCACACATTACGTCATGTGCCACACAGAATAAATACTAGGATTATGTAGTACTTTAATCGCTGTCATCTAGCACTAGCGTTCGCACTGCTACGTGCTGTATGATACATCTCACGTTTAATTCCAAGTCATCGCCAAGGATGCCATGCGAATTATAAGTCGGATGGCATACTGTTTAAACACTAGGCAATGACCTACAGTAATGTACCAACAAGTTGATTTCGCACGCGTGTTAATAACGAGAGTAGGACACGTTTAAACGTCACGTTAAGTCAACCTCTTCCTCGCTGAAATTTTACGCGTCGCTAATAAGACATTGTTTGCTATTCAATTATCTAATAAGTCATTGGTTGACTGATTTTGTTTCATACCTTTGTTAGACTGCTCATTTTCGTACTAGACTTTTGACGACGGGTAACCCGTCCGTGTTTCGATACGGCCTCCACGGCGCGGTGTGACCGGTCAGCAAGGATGCTACTCATTCCATGGCACCTGATCCTGCTTCGCTTGGTAAAAGGTCTGTGTTGCCAACACTTCGAATTGTAGATGTTTTTGGGAATATGATAAAATCGTTAGTACTTCGTTACTTCGCCATTTTCATACAATAAATCAAGCATTCAGAGAATGGGTCTAACGGATATCTTCTCTATATTATACGTATTACAACTAGTTCGTAGAAACTTAGTATAAAAAAAAGAATTAACGGCACTGGTGATCAAAAACGATATATTTGAATTCTATAAATTGGAAAAGTATATATTTTTTGTGTTCTAATTTTATTCTACCCACGTAAAGATTGTGTGCATTATTTAACGGGTAGAAATTCATTCTACACCGTAAAAGCAAACATGAGTAAGCATTAGTAAAAAAAAAAAGAAGCATAAAAATACTGCAACAAAACAATAAATTGTATGTAATGAAACTTGGATTGTACAGTTAGTAAACATTACATAATATAACAAAATGCAAGTATACCTGAGATTAAAATGTTATAACGACAGTTTTGTTAAAACATGTATACATACAAACAAAGCGAAGTTTAACATTGTGTCCAAAACGTCAATCAATAATCCAAAAAACATATACAAACGAGTGTAGGGCTACACAGACGTCCGACAAAAGCGAAGGTAAGGATCAAGGATCCATGTGAGGAGGTAGAGCATCCTCTCTGCTGACCGGTCCACAACCCGCCGTGAGCCTTAGTCAAATAAAGTAAACGGATTACCCGTAGTCAAATCTATAGGACATGATCAGGTTTAATAAAGGGCGTAATGAAACAAATCAGTCAACATTATGATTAGTGATAATTTTGTAATCCGCAACAAGTCCATGTAGCGACCGTAAAGAATTTGCGAATGACTGAACTCTTAACGAGATTCAGTATACCTTGCAAACATCAACTCTTTTGGGCAAAATATAACCGAACAGTGATCAATTCGTAAGTCAAGACATATAATATCAAAAACAATGAGTTGGGCAACAATAAAC
>CAJDSM010004288.1:0-16352 GCA_903981925.1 Ostrea lurida
CTGTGCCCTCTATCTGTCTTTAAAATGTATAAATATGATAAAGCCAAAAATATATTAATGGAATTCTGGAAAACAAAACAATACAACTTTTAAAAACCGTATATACGAGAGAGAAAAAAATAAAATGAACAGCAAAACTGTAAAGTTGAGATATTTAAAAAAAAATTTGCAATCACCCGACCATGCAGAAGAGAGGCTGCGATACCAGTTGTAAATGATAGTGGTTGATCGGAGATCAGTGGAGGTTATTGAAACCCCTGTGACAGACTCAGTGATAAAATCTATCTAAGCAAGCAGAAAGTATATATGAAACAATAATTTCCTCTTTTCGATAACAATAGAAATACGAAACAGATACTCATAGTATATTTTACATTTTATGCAAAAAAGTTAACATTATACGGAAATTTCATTCAATCTTGTATTAAATTTTAATGCGCTTGATACAACTTCGTTACATTTTCATCGCTGTGTTTTTTTATATTTATTCAAAAACTGAAATTAAATCGCATCCGTCTGTATTCCGCATCTGTAGTTCGTCCTGTTATTTAAGATGATGATTGTAAACCTTTGCATATCCTTTGTGTTTTATTTCCTCATTTGAAAGAAATTAATGTTTCCTAATTGTTCAGCAATTTATAAAATGGTGTCTGAAATTAATCATTATACAATGTATTTGGACAAAACTTGTCTATGAACTCTCATTGCCAATGCTTAAATTCAGAGTACAATGATTTCTTATGTCTATATTTACATTCATTGGATTTTTTTTTCTCATCTACTCTGTTGCTGAATTCGAGTTCATATGTCAATTGTGCATAAAGCAGAAGGCATTATTTTACACATTCTGTGGTCCACGTGTCAACCGAGAACGACAGGTGTCGATTTTCCTTGATCTAATTTGTCAGTTATAAGCCAAAATATGAATAAACATAAAAGCTGCATGTATCTGTATAAATTTCTTACATATTTTTCAGTGTATTCAAAAGAAACAAACTTTGGACTTTTCCGCCAATCAAAATTATGTGACCATCTGTCTTTGCTGTTACACCTACGTAACAATATTATCATAACCCTAAAGTTCCGTCCCTCACTCAATTCAAATGGTGTTCAATAAAAACAGTAAAATGCGTAAACGCGCGTCGTTATATTTTTCTACAATCCTTTCTATAGCGACAGACTAAGCTATCATTTTCCAAATAATGACCAAACAAACAAACAAACCACCATCAACAAGAACAACAACCAAAAAACAAAACAAAAACAAAAAAATATATAAATAAATAAAATTTTTAAAAAAATCTATTATCAAAATACAGGCTCATTTAAGAATATTGAAGAGAATTATTTTGAAAATGGTTACGTTTGAATTGCATATGCAAAGAATATTTGTTTTAAGTAAGATGCACCACAACGTTCGAATGTTAATTTCTTTTTATTCCACGGAAAACAAGCAAACATATTGATATCATTTCCGCATCATCTAAAGATTTCGTGGTAAAGATCAATGTCTGACCGAAATCAACACGGGTAAAAACTCAAAAAGATATATCATCAGGGAGTAACTGAGATCTATTTGATTCAATTAGCAAGCTGTCAACACATGAACAGTTATGAAGTGCTATCAAAAGACAAAGTCTGAAAAATACTTTAATCAATCATTTTACATTAATTTTATAGTTGCTGAATCACGATGACATTGTTTGTCAATATACTTGCGTAGTTAGGAATCACAGTGCAGTTACTATTTGATATAAAACAGAAATTTGGCTTAAACAGCTTTTTTCCAATTTTTAAAAAAAAAAATCTTAGATACTAAAAAGTACATTCAAAGATATCGGTTTACTGCTTCGTTGAAAATCTAAAACACACTTGTCAGATAATGAACTTGGGGATCCATTGTGATTCTATTTTCGTATCTGTATCAGGTAACCCCCCTCCCTTAAATTGATAAATTACTTCGCTTTACCTCACAGAATTTCTCTAACACCTTGCTTTTGTGGTCGGTAAACAATTTGACACATATTTCATAAGTTGTTTCTGCCCTCCCTGATTGTATGAAGATAGGACGAGGGCCCGCAGTTATACACCCGCTCTGCTGACATTTTGAAAGACAATTGTCGGGATCAGGTTTCGGTTATATCTGCTAAACCGGTCTCAAAATGAAAAATGTATTTAAAATATGGCAATATATCCAGGATTGGAGGATTGATAAATTGAAATTTTTACAGAAAATATCAATCCCACGTAGTATCAGGTTTCCTTATCACGGGAGCATCACAGCTTTAGTCGGCCATTTTGTTTTTATTATACGGTGAATTATGGTCGATACCCAAGAGACAAATTATTTTCCAAATTTGAAATTGTTTTTCCACGATGAAAACTAGAAAGTTTACGAGAGAAATAATGAGACGGGTACTCAAGATCGGAATAAATTCTATCACCTCAGAAAATATTTAATGTGATAAGCGAAAGACATCCATCATATATGCAAATTATTATCAAACACAACGAATTTCGGTTCTCCGTTATACTATTTGATAATCAGTTGGAATGATAAGATATATGTGTTATTTTCTTTGTAATCGCCTATTGGGTCTTGCATCATCATAACAGCAACTTATATACATGTATATATATAGGGCCATTAAATATCTTTAAATGCAAAAGTTTTGTGTGTGAGAATTATCATTCTATGAAAATGCCGTTCTACTTTAACCCGCGCGTGTTTAAATACCGATTGACCAAAACCACGTGCACATAGGATGTTTACAATATGAAACCCCCCAAATTTGAGAAACAGCTTATAGTGCTCAAGGAAAAACAAATCTGTGTACAAGACTTTAATTTTTAACCATTTCTATAGTTTTGAAATTTTACCATTGCTGACCTGGAATAAAGACAAAATGCTGCGGAGGGGACATATGGATAGAGCGGTCGTGCCATAGACATGCTTCAAATGGATATGGTCGAACGTCAGGTGGTGTTTTAACGTTAGTGAAACCGTGATTGGGATGTTATGGGGAAAGATTTCAGAACACAGGGAGAGTACAACAAAGAAGCTCAGGAAAATGACAGCTCATGGTGTCCTGAAATAGTGCTTTTGGCAAAACACAATCGGTTCATCTTTGCTGAAGCCTTGAATAGGAAGTATAGGAATGATCAAGGGGTGCATATTTCCACTTGGACGCTAAGAGATGGGCTTCATGCAGTAAATTTGATTGCCCATTGGTCCACTTTTGACCGTAAAGCCATCGATACACGTACCATCACAATGATAGACCTTCCACCAAAGCGATCATGCTCAACGATGCAACAGTCTTGATATCGTTCATTTTTCTGGCGTCACACACGCTGACGATCATGATGAATGTCCACACAAAACTTGGATTCATTTGTGAACAGAATCAGTCTCAGTAGGTGTAATTGCCAATGTTAATGGTGTCTGCTAAAATCAAAACAAGCATTGCGATATTTTATGGTCAAACATAGACATATTTTTGGCTTGCGGATATGTAAATTTGCCTCATGAAGTATATCTCATAATGTCGGAGTGGAAATTTTAAACGGAAATCATATTGATACATTAAATCAAAATGTCCAGTGAGTTTGACCTTTTGACCCCAAATTCGACAGGGAACATCTTTGACCCATGGGTAGTTCATATGAATGACGGTGATTCTAGGTGGAAAGTATGCTCTAAAGCCCGAAAACCATATTGCTATTTCCATGTCCAGTGCGCCTGACCATTGATTTTTTGACCCCAAATTCAACAGGGAACAACTTTTCCCGACGGATAGTCCTTTTGTAAGATATGGTGACCCTAGGCGGAAAGAAAAATCCTCTAGAGCCCGGTAACCATAGTACTACTTCGATGTCCAATACGTTTGACCTTTTGCCCCCAATTTCGATAGGAAACATATTCATCTCATGGCTAGTCCATATGTACATGTATGATATGGTGACTATAGGTGGAAAGGATAACACTTTAGAGCCCGGAAACCATATTGCTACTTTCATGTCCATTGCTTGGCCTTTGGCCTTCTTCGTCCATGGACAATATACATGTATAATATGGTGAATCTAGGTGTAAAGGATAACACTTCACAGCCCGGAAACCATTACGTCTACAGAAGAACGGACGGGCAAACGGACGGAAAACTTGATTCAAGTATATCCCCAACAACTTCGTTGCGGGAGTAGAAGTAGAGAGGACACTCTTTTCCAAGGATGGTGCCAGCTACGATGAAGTCACACTTGATGACCTAGAGAAACACAAACTCTACCGAACTAAGAGCAAATTGGAACCTCCATCAGTAAAATGTGCAGCCCTCGAGTCCTACATCCAAGCAGTTGAGCAGGACATCGAAAAACTACTTGACAAAACAGCAAGGTTCCAGGACAATCTAAGGAAAGAAAGGTCAGTCTTACAAAAGCTAAAAGACCAGGATGACATTGTTAACAAAAAGGCAGACAAAGGGTCAACAGTGGTGGTATTAGACAAGGAAACATACATGGTAGAAGCACACAGACAACTCTCGGATGAACGGTTTTACACTTAACTGGACTCCAACCCTACGAAAACGTTTTTTGCCACCATCACAAAAACTCTTAAGCAGATGTACAAAGACAAGGAACTTGGTGACAATGTCTTTGTATCACTGCTTTCTCTCAACTGTAGATCTGGACAATTTTATCTACCCCCTAAACAGAGTGTATGCCTGGCCGTCCCATGGTGTCATTGGACATCTCCGACCACATGTTGTAAAGCTACCATCATACTACTAGCTACCATAACAAAAACCCTTCTTCCAACCTACCTGACAATATTCTTCTTGTGACCAGGGATGTGACTTCACTTTATAAGAACATCCCCTATGATGGAAGGCATTGAAGCCTGCAGAGAGGGTTGGAATAACAAGGCCCCACAAATTCCTTCCACAGAATCGTTGGTCAAGCTCCTTGAACATATCATCAAACTCAACAACTTCATGTTCAACGGAGAACATTACTTACAAGTGGCACAGCTATGGGAACAAAGATGGCTCCATCGTATGCCAACATTTTCATGGGAAGACTTGAACGCAACATCCTCATACAATGGCCCTCTACATCGTCATAATGGCTGACTTCCTTTCGAAACATGGATGAAAATATCACTATCAGGGTTATACATGTATATCAATTCATTTCAAATTTAAATACCTAGCTGAGTAGCTCAGTAAGTTAGCGCGTTGCCTTCGGAACAGCAGGTCGCGGGTTCAATTCCATCAATTTGATTTCTACTAAAACTGCATTTTTTGACGAAATTGAGTGAATTTGAATCTTTTTATTTTCAAAATATTTTTTAACATACTAGTATCCTCTATTTTTCATCCACGTCAAATTTATCTGGTGTAGCATTCCACCTTAAACCCCATAGTTAGTTGCATTTCATTGATGCCATTGAGATGAAATGGACGGAGGGCCGAGATAAACTTGAAAACTTTATTTCCTTAACTAACTCATTTCATCATTCCATAAAATTTACAGTGGAAATTTCTAGCTCCAAGAACGTATTCTCGGATACCACTTCCACATTCTGGAATGGTGAAATTAAAATTCAGCCTCCATACTATATTCACACTTGTACTACCCCCCCCCCCCCACACACACACACACACACACAAACAACTTCCTTGCGGGGGTATAAAAATGATATTGTTGACCATTTTGTTCCTTTACACGGAACAGCCAAGGCAACCTTTGACCTTGGCGACAATCTATATTTGGTAATGTTAAGGTGGAATGCTGCACCAGAGAACTTTAACTGGAATAAAATTGCGTTAAAAATTACAGTTTAAGGTCCTGAAACTTTATCACTTTTATACAGTACTTTTAAAAGTCTTCCTTTAATGTTGGAATATGCATCTGAAGTATGGGATGGGTGTTCAATCATTTCAAATTTAAAAAAAAAAAAAAAAAAAAAAGACCCACAGGGGCTCGACACGAATTGACTACTATTCCCCACTGAATGTCATATGGTTTTTTTGTTATTAGATCCACCTCCGAGATCAATATGGCGGATTAGACGAAGAATTTTAGCATGTGGTACATTGTTTATAGAAAAACACATCAGTTAGACATGCACTAGCAAAACGTAGGTACCTTAAGCTTAATATACTAGTATATTATTCAGCAAAATATTTTGCACCATTACGAAGATCCTATGGAATTGTAGCCCTCTCCCGTAAATGTCAGAATAAAAAAAATCGAAGAGGGCTACATTATTGCAGCTATATTTTACGGACGTTACATTTTGCAATCCAAGTCTTAATCAATCGGGGAAAGATCATAGTTTGTAAAATTGCTTAATACCAGTTAGCTTCGGCAATGTATATGAAGAAGCAATGCATTTTCTATTGTTTTTGAATCACAGGAACTTTTTCTTAATCACCCGAAATAGAAGATGCAAAAGAAAAAGATAATGAACAGTGATCAATCTCGTAAGTCCCAAATAGAATACAAAACAAGAGTTGGGCAAACACGGACCCTTGGACACACCAGAGGTGGGATCAGGTGCCTAGGAGGAGTTTACAAGCATCCCCTGTTGACCGGTCACACGCGCCTTGAGCCCCATTGTCTTGTTCAGGTAAACAGAGTAATCCATAGTAAAATCATTTGTAAGAAAACGGCTTAACAGTTGCAATGATACACATCAGACAGCAATTGATCCAGTGACAGGCCATACTGGCAAACTTAATCGTTATAACGTCCAAAGAATTTGGCGAAATGCATGTTTTAAACGTGACTGGTGAATTACCCTGCAACAAAAACCTTGTTTGTAAGTAAGCCTGCCCGTCTGATTCAAAAAACTGATATAAGCAGAACCAAGCTCTTACATATCAAATAAGTTGAGAGACATACACCCATATTGCCATGTGATAGATGGAATTTTCCTACATAAGTATGGGAAGTTGACGATGGAGAAGCTGATATCGTCCCGTTTGTCATAAAGTTGAGTTGTTAGTTAGCCGTTAGTCTATGTTCAATAAAATATCCAAGTATGAAATAGACTTGGTGGAAGACTCTGTGGTGTACTTTATTTCTAGTTCGCCGGGATATATTGAATGTATGTATATTGTATTACGTCCCGCTCGATAATTATTCACTCATATGGAGACGTCACCATTGCCGGTGAAGGGCTGCAAAATTTAGGCCTATGCTCGGCGCTCATGGCCTTTGAGAAGGGAGAGATCTTTGGTCTGCTGTGACACGGGACCTCAGTTTTTGCGATTTCATCCGAAGGACCGCCCCATTTAGTCGCCTCTTACGACAAGCAAGGGGATACTAGGGGCCTATTCTAACCCGGATCCCCACGGGAAGAATCGATATATGAATGAAAATCATTATTATTAATTGATTGATTATTTCTCGTTTAGGCCTATGCTCGGCACTCTGGGCCTTTGAACAGGGAGGGATCTTTTTCGTGCCACACCTGCTGTGACACGGGACCTCGGTTTTTCCGTTCTCATCCGAATGACCGCCCCATTCAGTCGCCTCTTACGACACGCAAGGGGATGCTGGGGACCCATTCTAACGGTAAACCCGTACCCCCTCGGGTCTCTTATTATTAATAGATCAAATGTCGTCAATATATCGAAATGTCGAGTTAAAGGCCACCGCTAGAGATTTTTTTTCTTTTCAGATTATTTAATTGCTATATTAAATAATCTCATTTAATTGACGGAATGACCCGGTGTTATGCAAGGTCAGACTTGATATTTGTACGAGTTAACAATATGGTAATTTCGTTGTGGTACAACTAATCTAACTGCCTATCTAATCTAAGCCACGTTTAATTTGGCGCCAATATTACCTATACCAGAAGAACATATTCTTCATATTCTCTAATCGTATTTGCGAAACATCAACTGCCATCGATCATGCCTCCAGTCAGGACGAGAGCCCAAAACTCGCGTAAGATGCGAGACATCGGAACACCGTCAAGGGCAGTACAGGCGCGGATTCAAGGAAAGGCGTACCGGGCGTACGCCCCCCTAAAATAAAAATAAGGAGAGAGAGAGAGAGAAGATAGTGAATGGAGGGATAAAAGAGAGAGAGACAGCGCAGGCGCGCACGATACACTGGCGGATTTAGAGGGGCGTGGGGGCACGGCCCCCTAAAATTTTTCAAAAGATTTAGGGTACTCAGCGGATATATATACAACATTTAATGTGCAAATATCTCGGTCCAATAATTTACCTGCCTTCATTAGCTTGTAAGAAAGCAAGGCTGTAACCAGTGGGTGCACTGGTGCCCGTACACCCCCCATTTTAAACTGAAGATGCTTAAAACCTCTCGGCTTCTTGGGGCGGAAGACCCCCTACCAGAAGCCCATTCTGAATCCTCTATTGGCCTAAAACACCCCCAGGATGCAATGAAAATTGCTAAAATTTTCAGCTTCGGGGAGCTTCGCCCCCTGGACCCCTACCAGGCCCATCCTGAATCCTCTAGGGGCTTAAAACACCCCAGACGCAATGAAAATGCCTTAAAATTTCATAGCTTCGGGGGCTTTCGCCCCCTGGACCCCCTACCAGGGTTATTCCTGGACCACTGTGGACCTGACTAGCAGGCTTTAAATCTATACCTTAGTTTGTGCATTCCCCCCACCCCCAAATGCGAAAATCCCTGGTTACGCCCTGGGAAGAGGGTTTGGTAACTTCACCTATTGAGGGCTAATTATATGGTTAAATTTTACTTCCTAAAATCACTAAAATTCAGGACTCCCGGGGGCTTCGCCCACCTTGGACCCCACCAGGGCCTGCCCTGACCCACTGGGGGCCTTAAGGCGGCCCCAGACCCCCTGGCCTCTGAAAAAAAAAAATCACGCCCCCCTAACCAGAAATCCGGATCCGCCCCTAAGGGGACGGGCAGAAGAGAAATCGGCGACCAGCGGCACCGATACCTATACCTGGCTTCAAGCACCCAGCCACCAGATACACAACCGAGGGCCATCATCAATGTGACTACAGCAAGAACTACCCCCCAGCGTCGTGATATCTGATTCATAGCAGTGAGTCTGGCATTCTTATGCCAATTAATTGATTAACGTTCAAAACGGGTAATATAGATGGCCCTGAATTTTACGTTTCGATATTTTCAGCCGCCTACAAACACTAGTATTTTCGACCCCATTAGTGCAATATCCCCCAGCAACTTAAAACAAAAATTGGCAGGGGCTAGTTTATTTGATCTTCTCTTTTCTGTTAAATCCGGCCAGGGAATTAAATGACCTTCGCGACATGCAAGGCCAAATTCAAATTCGTATTGATACTATTGCTTGGTCAAAATTCCTATCAATTTTGAGACATGGGACTTCGGCGTTTTTATTTTTGTAAGTATCATGCTAGAGAAGTACAGGACCAGGTTCGCAGGGGATTATTAAAATACATGACGGATGTCCAATGCAGGCGATAGACATTTTTTAAAAACTTTTTAATCTCACTTTGTTCCTTCGGAAAGTAACTCGCTAGAGATTTTTCCTCTTCATGTGAAGCTAGTGTTAATGAACTCTACCTCATAAGAATATAAAAACGGATCAGTTAACAAAGGAGCCACAATTCGTGGCTATGGGATTTCCAACAGACTGTTTGCACCCGTGGTTGGGTCCCGGGTTAGAATAGCCCCCAGCATCCCCTTACGGTGTTATAAGTGGCGACTGAATGGGGGCGGTCATTCGGATGAGACCGGAAAAACCGAGTCCCGTGTCACAAGCAGGTGTGGCACGAAAAAAGATCCCTCACTGCTCAAAGGCCCCTGATGTGCCGAGCATAGGCCTAAATTTGCAGCCTTTCACCGGAATGGTGACGGTCTCATATGGAGTGAATATTTTCTCGAGGTGCGGACGTTAAAAAAAAAGAAATAATCAATCAACCAACCAGACTGTTGAAAAACCTGATCGCCAAACACTACAAAGATATTGTAATGAGGAACTACAGGCATTGCTTTGATATCAACTTCAGAGTTACTTATGTGTAGAATAAGATGTAGAATTAACAAAGTAGTTCTTAGAATGGCTGTCACCAGATATGAAATATTTCCTTTTTCCATTTTTGTTGAGAAGCAACTGTCCATACATGTTAAAAAGTGTGTCTTTAATTATCGTGCGGAATGCCGTGTAATAGTGTTGAAAAATCATGTTTTTGGATGTTGAATATGAGATAGGTTCCCTTGATTTCAAATCACTAGAAGTGATAAAGAAGTTCTTTATTTTTAGAATCCACATTTGATTTACACCCTTCTGGCATATGTAGTTTTCACAATACGTCTGAAGTTTGCTCTTTCATCCGCCGTCAAAATATTTCGTGAGGTAGTTAAAGACAGGGGCTTTGTAGAAACATTACTAGATCCAGAATGTATCTTTGTAACGGGTTTTTATGAAGTTTTGGAATCCAGTATAGGTACGGTAGTTCATATTCGCCCGTCCCATTGCTGGGATATTAAAAATGTGTTTAAAAACTGGAAAAACGATTTGTATGAAATTTTCGTCTTTTGAAAGAGGCAGTAGGAAGTGTCATTACAATACCCAAATGTGGAATTAATTACCAAATTCGTTTAAAAATACAGCTGTAGTAAATGGGCCTACAGACAAAGACAATTATTTGTTATATTCTTCATGTAATCTATCTATTCTTTGATCACTTTTGTTTATCGAAACACAGAAGGATAGGATGGTAACGCACTTTGGCACGTAGTATGTCTATACGGGATTTTAATATCTTCAAATACTTTGTCTTCGACAGGGATATGAAGTTTCTTTTTTCAAATATTGGCTCATCGTTCGGCCATGATTTCGACAGAATTCAAATAGAGATGAAGTTCTGTCCGCCAATTGAATGATCGAGGTTCTCTGAATCTAGGACCTTTTTAAAATAATAGTGATACAAAAAGGCGAAGTTACATTGTGTCAAACGTAAATCATAATTTCCAAAAAAACATATACAAAAATCGAGTGTAGGGCCAACACGGACCTCGCCGACAAAAGCGAAGTAGGATCAGTGCCATGGAGGAAGGTAAGCATCCTCTGCTGACCGGTCACACCCGCCGTAGCCCTATAGTTGAAATATTAAGTAAACATCTTAGATCCTCATTTTCATTATTAACAATCAACTGTAAATGACATGTCCAGTGTCCAGTCTGGACTATATTGAAAGAAGACAAGTACATGTAGGGTGAATTAAGTATAAGATTGTCGATATCTGGCACTGCAGAGTTGCTGTAATTAAAAAGTTTGTGAATGCAATTCGTGGAATTTGTAGGAAATGCAAGGTGTAGACTTGAATTGAAAAGATGCTGAATATCACGACTGAACTTTTTTTTATGACGAAGAATGTTGCTTTGTTTACGGCATCTATCCTTTATTAGTAATTTGCAGCTTAAAGGAACCGGCCGGCGAGATTCGGAAGGATTGCTTTCCGTATCCGCGATGGTTTAAAAATGCCTGTTGATGGGCAACAATCCATAAATAGCATTCCGTTCTAGATTCTTGGTGTTGAAGAATCCAAGTGTGGACTAGCTTTGCATCTTCTAATAAACTTTGTGATATAATACTCTCAAGTGGAACGCAGTAAAATTTGTGGCGAATGTTGATGTTGGACCTCAATTGTTGGGCTAACGTATGGCAAAAGTGAACGAAGAGTGACCATCCGTGGTATGTTTTGGTCTTTGATATGAACCGATGTCATGATCGCGTTTACGTCTTTGTGTGTTTGGAAAAAGTCTCAATCACATGCACGTTATTTCCTAGTGGACTACGTCAAATTTCCTACATTTTGCACATTATCGTTGCATCCATATGGAAATGCAGTGCCACATCAGTGATTTCTCGTTGTCTACGAAAGGGGGCAACTTAAAGTGGGATTTTTGTATGATGGTAAATTTTCTAAATTCTAACTTTGTCATCCGAGAAGATGGAGTGATGCCCCTATAGCCTCACAGAAGTGACATCTTTTTATACTGGGGCGACGTGGTCAAGCCAGTATAGTTACTTATTTCGTATAATTCATTTAAGAACATATAGTAATCCTCGGGGACTAAGTGTCCACCAGCAAAAGATACATACTCGATGGTTAGAAACGAACAATCAATTCAATCATAAGTCCCAAATATAAAAGATTGCATTCTGATTGCGTCAAATTCATGTTTCGACTCACGTTAACTTCGTACGCGTGTGAAGGTGAATGTTATATAGATACATTGATTGTACTCTCTATTGAAAAAGCAAAGATAACAAACAGGATCAATCTCGTAAGTCCTAAATAGATACAAAAAACAAGAGTTGGGCAAACACGGACCCTGAACATTACCAGAGGTGGGATCAGGTGCCTAGGAGGATTTAAACATCCCCTGTTGACCGGTCACACCCGCCGTGAGCCCATAATCTTGATCAAGGTAAACGGAACTAATCCGTAGTCAATCAGTGTGTGAATAACGGCCTAACAATGGGTATGAAACACATCAGACAGCATTTGACTCAATGGCAGGTTCATAATGGTAAACTAAATTGTTATAACGACCTAGAATTTACGAATGCTGCCTTTAAACGTGACTGTTGAAACCCCAGCGACAACAACTTGTCTGTAATAGCCTGCCTCGATTCAAAAAACTGATCGTACGCAGAACAAGCTCTTGCGTATCGAATAAGTTGAGAGACCATACACACCATATGCAGGTGATGATGGAATATTGCCTGACATTAAATATGGGAAGTTGACGATGAGAAGCTGAAATCGTCCCGATTTGTTCATAAAGTTTGAGTAGTTAGTTTTGCCGTCAATGTCAATGTTCAATAAAATATTCAAGTAACGAAGCAGACATGGAAGACTCTGTGGTGTCCTTTATTTCTAGTTCGTGGGATATATTGAATCGACATATGAATGGAACATTATTATTGATAGATAAAACGTTCATCAATATATCGAAATGTCAAATTAAGGCCACCGCTAGAGATTTCTTTCTTTTCATGTAGAAGCTTTGAATGAATTCTGCCTCATAAGAATATAAAAATAGGTCAGCTAATAAAGGAGCACAATTCGTGCCCTTGGAATTCCAACAGAATGTTGGAAGACCTGATTGCCAAAAACTACAAAGATATCAATATGTCAATGAGGAACTCCAGCATTGCCTTTAATATCAACTTCAGAGTACTTGTTGTGTAGAATCAGTGGAGTTTAAACAAAATAATTTTTTGAATGGCTGATCACTAGATAAGAATATTCCTTTTTTCATTTTTGTTAAAGAAGCAACTGTCTATTAATGTTACAAAGCCTTGTCTTTAATTTGTCATGCGGGATGGTCGTGTAAAGTGTTGAAAAGTCATATGTTTTGATATTATCGATATGTGAAGGTTCTGGATTTCAAAATTCACTAGAAGTTCTTTAGAGTTTTTTAGAATCCACATTTGATTAACTCCACTTCTGGCATATGTAGTTTCACAATACGTCTGAAGTTGCTCCTTTTCGTGAGGAGTAAAGACAGGGGCTTGGTGGAACATTTACTAGATCCAGCAAATATATCTTTGTTTGTAAGGTTTTTATGAAGTTTTGGAATCCAGTATAGGTACGGTAGTTCATATCTCTTCCGTCCCAATTGACTGGGAATATTAAATGTGTTTAAAACTGAAGCATGATTTTGAAGAATTTCGTCTTTTGAAAGAGCAGTGGGGTGTAAGTACGATTACCAAATATGTGAATTAATACCAAGTTCGTTTAAAATGCAGTTGTGGTAATGAGCCTTACAGACAAAAACAATATTGTTACAAGCTTTGTCGGCTGGAACCAAACATATTCCTCATGTACCTATCTAATTCATTGATCACTTCCGGTTTACGAACACAGAAGGATAGATGGTACGGACTTTGGTACGTATTTGTCGTGATACGGGATTTCAATATCCTTTCTTATACTTTTAATCCATTTCTGTGATAAGGCATCAAGTTCTTCTTTTTCATATTTGACCCATCGTCTGGCATAATCTTCGACAGAATTCATAATGGAGATGAAGTCTGTCGCCAATTAAATGACCGGGGTTCTCTGAATTAGGACCTTTTAAAAATAAGTGATCTTAGATCACATTTTTCAACTATATTTACATCACCAGTAATGATATGTCCAGCTGGACTATAGTTGAAAGAAGAACAAGTGGGTGGATTAAGTATAATATTGACAATATCTAGGCACTGCAGACAACACTTTGGATGCAATCGTGGAAGTATATTTGTAGGAAATTGCAGGTGGAGAGTGAATTGAAAATATGCAGGAATACAGGACTGAACTTTTTTATGACGAAGAATATTGCTTATGTTTACGGCATCTATTCCTTTGTGGTACGTGAAATTTCAGCTTAAGGAACCGGCGACAAGATTTGGAAGGAAATCAAATCAAATCATTTAAATACATATCAAAATCGTAATTCATACTTCCCGCAAACCCCACATCCCCGACATGTTTCTCTTTTAGTAAGAGGCGTCTGAATGGGGCGGTCATTCGGATGAGACAGAAAAAAACGAGGTCCCGTGTCACAGCAGGTGTGGCACAAAAAAGATCCCTCCCTGCTCAAAGGCCCTGAGTGCCGAGCATAGGCCTAAATTTTGCAGCCCTTCACCGGTAATGGTGACGTCTCCATATGAGTGGAATATTCTCGGGTGGGACGTAAAACAAGAAATAATCAATAAAAAGTACCCGCCTAAGCTATATACGAGTTAAGGAAGAGTGAATTAAATTGACCAGTGAGAGCGTCTTCCAGGTTGAGGGAAAGGAATAGGAAAAGTTCCTATTGTTCAAAAACGATAGAAAATGCATTGCTTCTTTTTATACATTGCCGGTGCAAAATAACATTAGGTATTTTTACAAACCATGATCTTTCCCCGATTGATTGATACCTGATTTAACGTTCGTAAAACGACATGAAATGCGAGGTAGCGATTTTTGGGACCCCGGATTCCCCCCTTGTGTAGATATAGAGTAGAAGACAAAATGTTCGTGACGAGCCCCTATCATGCCTATGGAAAAACTAGAAAAATTGCAGTTGGCAGCTACAATGTTAGTCACAGGTCTTACTTTCTTGACATCACGAGACTCTCTCTATTTCGAAACTGGGTGGGAACTACTTACTGTTAAAAGAAGGGTAAGATTAAACACAATTATGTACAAAATTTATCATAATATGGTACTTTGGTATCTCCAAAGTATTCTACCAAGTATATGGTATCTCCAAAGTATTCTACCAAGTATACGGTCGCATGAATCAAATTACGTCACCAGACAATCGCTAAAATAACAGCATTCCCAAACGTTACGGGGCGACAAATGGGTCTCTCGTGATTTCGTACTTGAAATTCAATTTTGCGTAGCCAAAAGTGAATTTTGTTTGACAAAAATGAGTTCAGCTCAACAAAATTTATAACTAATAACAGAAACATATTTCGTCACGCAAAAGTATCTCGGCGGACAAAATTCACTTTTGTCATGACAAAATTTATTTTTGTGCCATAAGTGGATTTTATATGCAAATTAATATACTTTGGATTTTGTAAACTAATTTGCAGACAAGAGTGAAAAATATTCTGACAAAAATTAGTTTTGTGATACAAACTTGTCGGGCGAAATTGAATTCTGTTATAACAAAAACCTTTTGGCTTACAAAAGTATGTTTTTATTCATGATCACTTCAAATGAATAAATTTGCTATATAAGATTATATTCAAGTAGAAAAAAATCAATTTTGTCACGGCGAAATTCATTTTTGTTGATAAAAGTCAATTTTGTCATTTTAGTCACCTTTACTTGTAAGCAGCTTGCTGATTGGTAACGGTTAGATGGAGAGTGTATGATAGTGAACGAATATAATTGTTGAATATACACGTAAATATTACACTTATGATAATTCATGTGCTATTGAAAGAATATTATTCATAAATTTTCAAATACCTCAATTCAGATTATCTTTTCAATAATCGGCACAACCTGCCTCCCCATTTGTTAACAAATGAGATTCCATACTGGAGCATGCGCTTCTCACAGGAAGTTAGGAAATAGTCTGCTGATCAATCACACGGATCACGTTCATCCTGCTGCTGGTCAATGTGAGTGAACAATTAAGCTTTTGAAGAAGAGAAAACGCAGAGAGAAGTCAATCATTGGGATTCACTTACAAGTATTGTAATGAGAGACCTCCTTACAAAAACATGGTGATAGTTTTCATTTGCATATCCATATTTGGATTCTGTACACTAATTTGCATACAAAATTGACACAAAATTGAATTTTCACTTTGTCTAACAAAACTGAACCACAAAAGTCGTTAGAGTTTCG
>CAJDSM010004293.1:9659-21480 GCA_903981925.1 Ostrea lurida
AAAAATTGTACGTCTTTGTTACAGTGGCAAAGCCGACTACAATACCAGACTTCACTCAAACCGAACAGGTATGAATGGCGCAATTTGATTGGATGCCTTGGGAAGTCAAAGCACGATATTTTGAAGGCTTAGAAACTCGACTAAATCTGCCAAGGGGGAGATTAAAGTAAGCGAATCGGACACTTGGCTCGCGAAGACGGAATTTCTCATTCATATTGAGACTTCAACCAGCTGTGAGTGAAATTAACACTAATTTAGATTTGCATGTGTATGTTTAGCGATTACGACCGCAGCAGTGATGGACCTTCTGGTGCCAACGCCTGAGGCGACACTGGACATGAAGAAAAGAAATCTCATTTTTTTGAGCAATCCTAACGTATGTTTACTGTCTTAGATTTGACCGTCGTGGCACGATCGGGACTCGAACTCATGACCTCTCGGTTTCGAGGCGAAACTTTACCACCGACCGACCTGCGTAATGATCTTGATTGATTGTGTTTTTCGTCCCGTTGAGAATATTTCACTCATATTGAGACGACACCATTGCCGATGAAGGGCTGCAAATTTAGACCTATGCTTAGCATTCATGGCTTTTAGCAGTAAGGGTTCTTTTGCATGCCCGTCGTGGTGCGTCACGGGACCTCCGTTTTAAGGTCATATTCGAAAGACCCGTGATGCCGAGCTCTTGGAGAAGGAGCAATCACTACCTATTTTAACGTCTTAGGTTTGACGCGGCCGGGTGCCGAGTACGGGGCTCGAACGCACGACCTCTCGATCACGAGGCGAGAGATCGTATACATGTACATGTAATTAAAAAATTACGAAGAATTGTACACAACTGTGACAGAAAGGGTGATGAAACTTTGGCTCTAATAATAAAAATAGTTTGACGGAACTCAGTTAATGGAACAAGCAAGGATGAATAAAAACATTATTGGACATTGCAAAACAAACTTTGATCAAACAAAAAAAAAATATTCGCAAAGATTGAAAATTCGGGGGGGGGGGATGTTTTAAATAAGTATTTGATCGATGGACAACATTTTCACTGCTACATGTACTATTATTTATTCTAAAATATACTAAATCCAAAGGACTATTTGATAAAAAATGCGTCAAAGACAGAAAAGGCCGGTTGCTGTAAATATGTTCGGTAAACAGGAAGTAGGTGTCGGACAGGTTTTGAAATCGAATCCCACGATATGGGACCACCGCTGATGATGGATATCAAAGGTTCATGAAGCTACGATAATTAATTGCTGAGTAAAGTGTTACGAAAATTTGCGCTATTAAGAATAACACTGGAAAATATTATAAGTTGGTATTATAAACAGGAAGTATGTCGGACAGGTCTGAAATCGGATATATGGGACTACCCGCTGATGATGGATATCAAAGGTCATGAAGGCTACGATAATTAATTGCTGAGTAAAGTGTTACGAAAATTTGCGCTATTAAGAATAACACTGGAAATATTCTAAGTCAGTAAACAGCGAAGTAGGAGTCGGACAGGTCTGAAATCGGATCCCACGATATGGGACCACCGCTGATGATGGATATCAAAGGTCATGAGGCTACGATAAGTAGTTTACTGAGTAAAGTGTTACAGAAATTATTTCCCGCCCGCCCGCCATTCACCATTTTATAAGCCGGTTTTGCACTCGTGCAACCCGGCCAAAAATAGTTGGAAAGTTGGTTTGCTTTATATGCTAATTATTTCAAAAATGCATTTAATTTAAAAATAATTCAAATTTTGGATTATTAACTACATGTAGTGTACATGTAATTTTTCTTGCGACACTGCTTATATAACAATGCAATTTACAAAATACATGTATATTTAGATATCGTTTGAACAAAGATAAAATGTACATGTAGCTGGAGCTGGGTATTAAAATATCAAGTAGAAAGATTGTGCGCTTATATCGTCATTTTTATCCATTATCAAATTACAAAGGGATTTTCCCCATATCAAAAAATCCAAATAATGGTACCTTCAGTGCTCGTGCTCTCTCTCTCTCTCTCTCTCTCTCTCGCTCTCTCTCTCTCTCTCTCTCTCTCTCGCTCTCTCTCTCTCTCTCTCTCTCTCTCGCTCTCTCTCTCTCTCTCTCTCTCTCTCGCTCTCTCTCTCTCTCTCTCTCTCTCTCGCTCTCTCTCTCTGTGTGTGTAAATGTAAACATTATACATTTTTAAAATACATATTTTCCTTTAAAATGGTATTTAAAACATTTACGCGTAAACATATATCGAACATTTACTATACAACGTGAAAAAATCTTCCGGGATGATATGACGATATTCCCATAGCTGTTTGGTCAAGACAAGTTGACTAAAAGGTACTGCTGGGTTCCGCCCAAACATCACAAGCGATAGAGAGAGTTCACATGATCATTGCCGCATTCCATCCTCGACCACAGGTGTTGTGATGCGGGGGTAATAGGTAGCGATACCACAAACTGAAAGTCTTATCTGGTGTCAATTTTTCTTAATAGAAAAGTTTAGAAGTAACAGCTATTACGACAGGTCACGTTTTTAAATAAAAAAAACTTTTCAATATTGTAAATGAAGTTGTTCTTTGTGGTCTCGTGAGAACAGTGCCATCAAAACAGATGTACTATATGTAGATTATACATGTACCTATAATCCGCATAAATGCCCCTATTCCAGCTGAGGTAAACTTAAAAACTTCGTTATTCTCATTTGTAAATTCTTTTCGCTAATTTGTGACCGATTCGAACCCTCTTGCACTTTTGCCCCACAGGTATTATCGCCATACTGAGAGTATTAGATAAAAGTGTGAATGACTATGAAATATATATTTTTATGGTCTACATATCTAATTTAACTTCTAATATTCAACAGCTGCAGCATAAAACATGTTCTTTTAAACACCAGTATTTCCGAACATGCATTAATGAGGATATATTATTTATATAATATCATATAAGTTATAGTAACACTATACGATTATTTTGAACCTGTTCAAGAGACATAATCCCTGGAGTTCCATTCCGAAATTCACAACTTCAAATACATCCTTTTTGATTTTTCTTTAATAAGTACATGTATATGAATACGTGCTACTAAAACCTCTCACCCTGGGATAACGAAGTACAGGGCTACCTCACTGGGTTCAACGCAACAAATGCAGGTTCGGTGGAGTTGAAACGAAGCTTGTTTGTCGTGAACTAGGAATTGCTCATACCGCATTTTTCGTAATATAATTCTGAGTAACTTGTATCACAGGCTACATGTACTAATATTTTGCATGTAGCTTTAATTATTGCGTATTGTGGAATATATTTTCAGATTCACCGGACATCTACTTCTTGTTTGCCGAGAACTTGGAATTTTTCATATACAGTGTACAACATTTATTGTAACATAGGCACCTGATCCCACTCTGATGTGCTCAGGGGTCTGTGTTTTTGTATTCTATTTGGGACTCACGAGATTAATCACTGTTCGTTCTTTGCCTTTATTTTTAACCAGACTTAGTCAGTTTTAAATCGGAGTTTACATTAGTTAGACACTAAATGACCGTGTCAAACGTACGAATAGGTGGTGAATGTTCCTTCGCCAAACGCTCGGTATTAGAAATAAGAATCAAGAGTCTTTCAGATATATAACTGTACATGTACATGTAGCCTTAAAAACGGAGGTCCCGTGTCACGCAGGCGTTGCCACGTTAAAAACCCCTCACTGCAATGGTCCTGAGCGCTATTTTTATCTATTAACAGTTCTATAGTGTAACTTAACTGCATTTTTATTAAGTACCAGTGGTTGTCAAAGTTTTGGGAAACTATTGAGTTTTAGTAATGATGTCATCCTTATATGAAGACTTGAGGTCTTAGATTTTCCATAGTATTACATACATGTCTGACAATACCGAGATAGAATTGAACAATTTTTTTCCGCCGATAATAAGTGTTGACGTTAAATGTTGAGTTTTGCGATAGCTTTGTTAGAATATATGCTATACATGAAAAATCAATACATGTGATTTTTTGCAAAGTCAAATAGATTATTAAACTTGTTTTGAAAACTATACTTTTCTAATTAACTCCGATGGGCGTTCAACCAAAGTAAGAGAAATAAATAATTTTCTTCATTTACACCTCATTTCCTCACCCACTTACAACATGATTCGGTGAAAATAATTACAATCGTGTGAAATTCTACACGCTTTTGTTTTGAAAAGTCATCATGTAACTAATCACAGAGCGATGACGAATTCGGAGAAGGAAGATTTTAAATTACAACGTTACAATGCCTTAGTCTTGAACATGTAGATAGAATGTGATTAAAATCAATGTATGAATAATACCGTTGGTTNTCTTAGTCTTGAACATGTAGATAGAATAAAATCAATGTATGAATAATACCGTTGGTTGCTCAAAGTCGGACAAGGATGTAATCAGATTTATCACCTCCCACACTTCCGTCAAATGCAGATACGACCTTGTTGATTTTAATGTTAATAGAGTGCTAATACTAATGAAAGTTCGGCTTATAAATGATAGTTTCTGTCCATCTTTTATGATGATAAAATCTTCTTTTTTTGGTTTAATTTGTAAAATCCTGATTTTCGGAGAGTTTTGACATGACTGGGTATTTAGTGTTTTATAAAGATAAATATTGGTAACAGTTTCATTGGTTCCATTCGTGAATGTTCCAATCAGTAAGCAGATAATGATTAGGGTGTTGTGTTCATGCACGTACACATGCTTNTCTGTTTCATTGGTTCCCTTCGTGAATGTTTCCAATCAGTAAGCAGATAATGATTTGGGTGTTGTGTTCATGCACGTACACATGCTTGAATGTCACTTACGTGTAAAAAATGAGGTTGACTTCCAACCGGATGTTATATAGAAGGATGCATATGTACCTTATAGCGTTTATATCCTGAATTGACCACTTCCGGTATTTTTTAAATAAAAGAAATATTGTCTAAAAGTGATGATTAGGTCAGCATTTGTCTATAAAAATGGGCATGTTTCTATCGCTACATCACCAAGTATTTCCTATATGAAAATCTATTTACTCAATATTAAATAGTTATATAAATACAAAGGTAAAATTTAAATTACCTATCCCAAGTTATATTTCGGTTCTCTTACATTAACAAAAATTGTTCTCTTTCATTAACAAAAATTATGAACTTTATACAATTATACACTTTTAATCTAGAAAACTGGAGCAATTGTTTCACTATTTTTCGAGCCAAATTTATAGCTATGGCCAATATACTGCTGGTTTTGCTTNCGGAGCAATTGTTTCACTATTTTAGAGCTATGGCCAATATACTGCTGGTTTTGCTTAAGATGGACAATTTGCCTGAATTTTTCATGAGAAAATGTGTTTAAGGTGATTATATTTAAAAGTAGTAACCATTAACTCCATATCAGCTAATTGTTTAAAAAGTTTCTCTCGTCAAAGTTACAGAGTACAAAGCGAGCGCCAGGTTCCATAAAAATTGCATGCCGTTTGTTACAAAGTTTTGAAACTAGTATTTGCGACTAAATGGACAAGATTGATCAAACAGTGGTCAAAACAGCTTCTGTTTTAACAACACAAGGAATTTCAGTCCACAGTTGTGTACATTAGGTAACTTAAGGATGGAGATAACTGGGGTCTCGTCGGGTAAAGAGGCGTCACGATTGTCCGATACCCACCTAATAGGGAAAATTCTGCCGAAAATCCGTGTTTGCAAATAGATTCGATGCATATTTCTTCCTTCAGATAAGAGACAGTGACATTTCTTAATTAATTGACGTGTTTTGCCCTGAGGCGTGCGATTGTATTCAAATAGCGCTGGCTTGTCGCAGTTGAAGTCATATCGCATATCAGCAGGCGAGAGAGGGGGTCGGTGAGAACGAAACATCCCTGTTCATAAAGTTGGATGCCATCGCCAATTCTGTTTGATACATCTCTCATTTTTTGATGAAAAAATAACATTGAAAACAATGATTGGATTAAAAATTTTGATTTTGGCCATACTGCCAGGAATTGTTTCATGTGTAGTCGGTCGCTGTCGACAAGGTGAGAACTGTGTGCTTCCTGGGTGTTATTGCAGCACTTTCAAACATGAAATGGAACCTTTAAAAAGGCCACAGATCGTATACTTTGGATTTGACGACGCTTTAACAACAGTACTTCCAGCATACTACGATCGCCTATTCAACCACTCTTCGAAACGAAATCCTAACGGGTGTCCGATTGGTATGACTCTCTATGTTTCTCATAAGTATACACAGTATCAACTAGTGAAACGGTATTATCAGCAGGGTCATGAGATTGCCGTGCACAGTGTTACTCACTCTCACATAAAAACTCGGGAAGATCTTGAGCGTGAAGCAGATAAACAGAGGAAAAATATTGCAAAGTTTGCCGACATCCCTCTCAAAGATATAATTGGATGGCGTAGCCCCTTTTTAGAGACAGCAGGGGACGACCAGGTTGACGTCCTGAAGAAACAAGGGTATAGATATGATATTTCTCTTACATACAAAAAAGGCAAAATGAATGGACAAACTCCTTTTCCATTCACCATGGACTTCGGTTGGACTTTTTACTGTCAAATAACGCCATGTCCAACACTCTCCCATAAGGGATTTTGGGAGTTCCCTGTCAACGCATTAATGGATTTCAAAGATCAATATCCATGTGGTTACGTCGATGGCTGTTACAACGCTCCCAAGACTGAAGAAGAGTCTTATCAATATCTGTACAAGAATTTCAAGAGTTCATATGAAGGAAATCGAGCTCCATTTGGACTACATATGCACGCTGGGTGGTTTTATACTCAATATCATCTGGATGCTATGGATAGATTCATAAATGACATACTGAAATACGACGATGTGTACATTATTCCAGTAAGACAAGCTTTGGAATGGATGGAAAACCCCAAACCAATAAACGAATTACATACTTTAAGCACTTGGTCATGTCCAAACCCACAGAGACGACCATCTGTCCAACATGCACAGCAGCAACAGAGACCAAACATACCCGTGCCGCAACCTCTTAAACCTAAAACAACCACAACTTCAACAAGTACTACTACCACCACCACTACTACTACCACACCCAAACCTTGGAAACCTCCAACAACGATGATTCCTGTATGGAAAATTAATCGCCCAAAAACGACCAAAAAACCTTCCTGGATTCCACCCCCTCAAAAGCTGCCACCAAGTCCAAGTAAGAACTTCTGGTCTTGGGCGCAACCCACAAGAAAATCTAATCCCACGAGTACCACTTCAACAACTACTACTACTACTACGACAACAACCCAAGTTCCCACAACAAGGCCTACTACCACACGCCTAATGAATCCGGATGCACCATTTGTTTTTACATCTAATTCATTGAATATGCAAAAATTTAAAGGAAACCTTGGTAATAACCACGACATGATTCAAGCATTAGAAACTTTTTCGTCTACACCCCGAGTAGCTGCTGAGGGTTTTATTGAAGTTACACCCCAGCCAAAAGTTGTCACCACAACTGCGGCACCAAGTGACAGGTGCATCCAAGGTGAGAATTGCATTTTGCCATCCTGTTTCTGCAATGGTGTAAATCCACCAGAAAATATGCCATGGAAGGACACACCTCAATTTATATATCTTACCTTAGACGGGCCAATTCAAGAAAGAGTTTATCAAAAATATCTTCAGACCATCGGTAACTCGCGGAAAAATCCAAACGGATGTCCGTTAGTTTCTACTTTCTTTGTATCGCAAACGGGTTCATCAAATCATCTAATCAAAAGTCTATATGACAAGCACAATGAAATAGCACTGAAAGGGTACAGTGGCATGCCCATCACGAATATATCTGTATTTGAAGATAGCATGATTGCCCAAATAAAAGTTTTACAGGCATTGGGAATTGATATAATTCAAGGATGGAGAAGTCCTCAAATGAAACCACTTGGGGATGAACAATTCAAAATTCTCAAAAACTTTCGATACGTTTATGATGCTTCTCTAACATCCGAATACAAGAGCGGGCCTCGAAACTGGCCTTACACAATGGATTTCAACAAGGGAAATGACTGCATCATAAACAAGTGTCCAAAAGAAACCTACAGCGGATTATGGGAAGTTCCCACTTCTCCCGTTTTGGACTACCTCGGACTTTATCCCTGTGACTTTGTGGACGGATGTGCAAATTCACCGACAACAGCAAATGACACTTTCAACTTTTTATGGAAAGAATTTGCACAGCACTATACAACGAATAAGGCACCTCTCGGATTGCACTTTCGCCATATTTGGTTCACACACCAATTCTTTGATGATAATCTACGTGGCCTTCAGAAGTTTTTGGATAAAGTTAGTGAATATAAAGATGTATATTTTGTGACCATTCGAAATTTAATAGAATGGATGACACACCCTACCACCGTTGGTCAGCTGGAAAAAGGACATCTATGGCAGTGTTAATGAGGTTTATTTGATCTACAAATATCCAATTAAAAATTGAAAATTAATGCATCTAAAAAATCATATTTCAAGCAAAACTTAATATTTATGGATAAGCTTACAATTCATTTTTATCCATGTATCAGTTTGTGAAAACACTCTTAATATGCACATGTCAGGTCACATGAGAAACAAACCCTCAAGTTTTGACAGATCAGGTTCCCAGTATATTTATGAGTAATATATATATGACAGTAGAATATTAATGATCAATCCACCATTATGAATGTACATGTAATAGTACACTGTACGTGAAAAAGCAATAATACTGTTGGTACAATGTGGCACTATTTCCAAACTATAAGGTATCGTCGCTGCAAAATTGTAGTGATAATGTTTAAACTGCTAAATGTGACGAATCTTTTATATTGTTCCATAGTGCAGACATTCTAAATTTCATAATGAGTAAACTATGAAAGTACACACTTGTATTTTCCATATATTGTACAATTATTTTATGGATATTTTTCAGCTTCATGAAATTATTGCGATTAGATAAAAAGGATAATAATTCTCCTGCGTATTCACTTTTTTATATATATCTTTTGTAGAATTTAGGAATATTGAAATCCATCTTCGTGCGTTTTGCTGTGATATTAAACATGTTTATATAAAATAACCCAGTATTTGATATGAAACAGCTGAAAAGAATTGTGTAAACATTGTGTAAACATTACACTATGAAATTCTGATATTCTTTCTTTGGGATTTGAATGGGAATTCGATTTAGATACACCATTTCATTCCACGACTTTTTTCATTTATTCATCAATTATTATTTCTGTATCAGAAAATGGTTTTCTATATCTATCTGTTGATTGGCTATTTGATTGACTTTTGTTCTTCCATTTTAGAATGCTCTTGTTTGTCGGTAGTGTTAAACATCGTTTCTATTTGTATGTCGCTTCATGGATTATTTATTAACTATGATTGAATAAAGTCATAGACTTTTCTCAGATGTCTATATATTATATCAACTTATTGATTACAAAAATATGTACTTTGGGAAAATGATTATCCAAAAAAAAAAAAAAAAAGGAATTCCCAAATATTCATGAGATGCTTTATGAGAACATACACGTAGATTATTCTCATGCATGTCGTAAAAACTTACTAGAGCAATAATGTTTTTCGCTGCAATGGTAATTACCATTGTGTATGGCTGTACGTTTCACACCTTCCCTATTAATTGCACAAAAATACGAAGAAATCTCTAGATAGCTCTTTGATTACCACAGACAGTAGGAAAACCACACAGC
Source organism: Ostrea lurida (assembly GCA_903981925.1). Taxonomy (NCBI): domain Eukaryota; kingdom Metazoa; phylum Mollusca; class Bivalvia; order Ostreida; family Ostreidae; genus Ostrea; species Ostrea lurida. The sequence goes on from CAJDSM010004293.1 coordinate 19,411, forward strand.
TACACTGTTTCGTATATTTTTTTTCGTTTCAATGGTTCTGTATTACGTCAAATAGAACTCAATTCGTGACTGTACTTCAAACAAAAGGAAACGTTCGAACGGTGCAAACCATCGGGATAAATCGCATGATTGACAGCGTTTGATTTACGACTGCAATAAATTTATTTTTGATATAACGGAATTCTCGTATGGGATACACATTTTGAGAAAAAGTCGCCCCTCGCCTTTTTTTGTTGGCTTATATAAATGTTTTTAACCTCAAATAATATTTTGTGTACTTTTTTGTTTCAAACTGACTGAATCAAGTAAAATTTGTAGGTAACTTAACACTTCATACATGTATATTTGATGTATAATTAAGTCGCAATACATGATTTATGGCCAAGTTAAGAAAATTAAGTACTTTAATAAATTATCTTTCTTTTTTTAAATTCAATTTACTGGATATTACCTATTGATCTGTCGCACACTGTGTTTAATTGTCCTTAGGTAATTATCATACTCATTCTAGATATGACAATTTAATTAGGTCCTTCGTGATGTATGGATCAGTCATTTTACTACCCCAAAAAAATTACTAATTCACGACATACACTTGAATTACGATGATCAATAGTGAGTGATTGATTATTTCCATTGTGTTTCTTTAAGTTCACTACCATTAACATTGATGGCATCACACGTTGTTTTGCATAAAATCTTCTTCATCCAATATCCAAATAATACCATCATTTCTACAGCCCAGTAGCTATGTACTACGTTACTAGCTTGACAATACGAATATATATTTAATTGCAGTGGTAAAATTAGAAATCTATTTACAAAATTAAGGATTATCTCCTTCACGCATACATGTAGCTCTGGTCGTTCGACGTACAAGCTCCAGTCTTTGGCACTCCATTTTTCAGTTCTTCATATTGTTAATTACGTTTCGGATTTCCAACACGTTGGTATGGGCATCACTGAAGTGACATAATTTGTCGAAATGCGCATCTGGTGCATCAAAAATGGTACCGTATAAGATTAACATTTCATCAGTTTCCTTTAGTTAAAGTAACTCTATACCTGCACTATTATGGGTTCAAAGTAGAAAAAAATATATGATTTTTACCTAGTATATAAACCGAACTATTGCAGATGTTTTCATATACACATTTGCATATGGAAAAATTCGGTTTTTCCCAAACATTTTGACCCTTATAAAACCATATTTCAATGTCCACACATCGTGTATTGGTGAATACACCAATGCAAAAGTTCAGCTCTGTAACAATCCATAGTTTTAATGTTTCAACAATTCCTGAATTTTTCATGAAAAAATTATCCCTTCAACCCCCCCCCCCCTATTGGCCCCTATAAAACCACATTTGAATATGCACATCTGCATATGGTATTGAACAAGTGTGCAACAAAAAAATCATCTATGTACAATGTTGAGTTTTAGTATTGATGGACGTACAAAGTAAAAACTATAGGGCGCTGGCTGATCTGTCGATGTGGGCCCCTAAATATATCCGTTGCCATCTTTTAAAAGACAGTATAGTCTACATAAGAAAATTACACACTCTTTTTGAATACCATAATCAAGACACATTGAAATTAGTTAAAATGGCGAAAATTTAATTCTAACAGTTGAAGATGCAACTACTTTATAAATTGTTGGAATGTGAGTTATACACCTTTGCACAACATGAATAAATCAAAAGTAAAGGCAAAGATAACAAACAGTGATCAATCTCGTAAGTCCTAAATAGAATACAAAAACAAGAGTTGGGCAATCACGGACCCCTGGACAAACCAAACGTGGGAATCAGGTGCCTAGGAGGAGTAAGCATCCCCTGTTGACCGGTCACACCCGCCGTGAGCCCAAAGTCTTGATCAGGTAAACGGAACAATCCGTAGTCAAATCAGTGTGTGAAAAACGGCTTAACAAAGATAACCAAAATTTTAATTAACTAAACAAATCTAAAGGAGATCGGTGACACATAGAAGGATAACTATTAGTTACAAATGAAACTCTCCAAAACGGGGAAAAATGCATTTTAGTATAAAATGGCGAAGTAACAAAGT
>CAJDSM010004294.1:429-17799 GCA_903981925.1 Ostrea lurida
CGGGAATCTTTAGGAACAAATTCTTTTTTATCAAAATTAAAATAGTAAACTCCACAGATGTGTACCTTTTGCAAAGAGAATAAGAAGAAAACATAGAACATTGTACGTTGTGAAATGCGAGTATGTTTCATGCATTCCTTAAATGCAGTGAAACTGTATGTGAACAAAAACAAAACCTTCAACTAGTTCTTTTATTTAGATATCCTTGAGCATAAAACAAGGGTATTCAAAATAATCTTATCCTATTATATTGTACTGAGAAATTTGAGGATTCGTTTTACAATAATCCTACTTGAAACCTTCTTTAACGAAACACAAAAATCATCTTTTACAAAAATGGCAAGAAAAAATATTTGATGCCAGTGAACAGATGGAACCTAAATCTTTTCATAAGGACTTCACACACACACACCACTCTCTCTCTCTCTCTCTCTCCTCTCCTCTCTCCCTCTTCTCTCTCTCTCTCTCCTCTCTCTCTCTCTTCTCTCTCCTCTCTCTTTCTTAAAAAAAGTCTGTTATTGATTGTTTGATTTTTTATTGCATATTTTGTATTGTGAATTTAAATTTACAGGTGCTTGAAAACAAAATATATATGTTCCGGTGCAAAAAGTAAACAACCACGCCGAGAAATAAAGCCTCAAAGGACAGCTGCTAATCAACGTGGCAGTTCTATTAAAATGGTGGGGGACTTGAACGTCACTAAAATGACGCGATTTTCCTTATATGGAAAGTAAGAATCAAAATTCACCTTGAAATGTTTATAGTAACATGCTTATATTTCGACGTTTACTGAACTGTTAAAATGCAATTATTCAATATTTGATTATATATCACATGCATTACTTATGATATATTGTTAAATACCGCATACTATTGGTTTCACAAAGAGAAACAAAAGGCCATGTGTATACATGCGCAAACATATAATTCAGTACCTGCGCATGCCTACATCTCAGGCGGACTTTTTCTGGTTTTTTCATTAGTTGCTCAATTTATAAATATTAGAACCAAGTGCTTTGTTCTTTGTGTATCTTTTTCTTTCACATGTTTTAATTACGTTTTGAAATGCATACACTTTATTAGGATATACATAGAGATTAATTATTTTCGAAAGTACAGATATTATGCTATTTCTTTAAACGTGACTGTTTGAAAACCCCTGCAACAACAACTGGTATGTAAGTGCTTGCCTCGATTTCAAAAACATCTGATCATACGCAGAACAAAGCTCTTGCGTATCTTAAAAAGTTGAAGACGACTACACACCATATGCCATGCCAGGTGATGCATGAAATATTGCTACATTTTAATATGGGAAGTGACATTGGAGACAGTTGAAATTCGTCCGTTGTTACTAAAAGTTGAGTAGTTTTAGTATCGTTAATGTCAATGTTCAATAAAATATCCAAGTACGAAAGCAGACATGGAAGATCTTCGTGTGTTCTTTATATTTTAGTTAGCTGGGGATATACTGAATCGCACAATGAATGAAAATCATTATTATTCGATAGATTAAAACGTCAATTATATCGATAATGTCGAATTAAAGGCCGCCGCTTAGAGATTCCTTCTTTTCGATGTAGAAGCTTTTGACATGAATTTCCTCCCTCAGTATTTTTTAATTTTTTTATAAAGCTTGTCACACTAAATTAGCAAGTTGCCCACCCCCCCCCCCTTTTCCAAATCTGAGCAGATGTCTATAAGTTGTTGATATGCCCCCTGATCGACAATCGGGGGCAATATTGTCTTTTGTCCTGTCTGAAAACTTTAACTTTCGTTATTCAACGTTTTGAAATGGTATATAACTAGAGCTTGGATATATTGACATGTTCCTTTATGAACACAGACCTTTTCCGCTGAGTACCAAAACTTTTTTACTCCTGCACCTTGAAGTTTGACCTACTTTTTCAACAAACTTTAACCTTAGCCTATCAACTTTAAATGGCAAGAGTAACTCTGGCTTTCATAGTCACATGACGTTTCTTACGACAAGACTTATGATGGTATCCAAAATCTTTGACTTACTGACCTTTGATCTTTTGACCTACTTTTCAAAAACTTTAACATTGGCCATATTTTTGAATTGGCAAGATCGTAGGCGCTTTCATATTTCAACATGTTGTATTTCCTTGATGACAAAGCCATTTATCTGGTACCAAATGTTTTGACCTTGAATTTTGCCAACCCTACATTTAAAAAAATTACATTGGCCATAACCTTCTTGACACTGGTAAGGGCCAGACCCTTTCATATTTCACATGGCATTATCTTCTTATTATGTTGGAATGACCGGGGACACTCCTTTTTAACAAACACATCATGGTTTTCTATCTTTTTTTTTTTTTTTGCTTGTTTGTCACATTATTTAGAAGTCCCCCCCCCCTTTCAAAAACAGTCTTATGCTTATCTTGTAGCAGCCGTAGCACAGCTAGTGAATCTTCCATAGTACGGCTGTTGAAACAAAATTAGACATAAAACAGCATACAATCAAACATAAAACCTCATATTCTTGATCAAAGGATATTTACGGAGAACTCGTCCATTTTTTTCTTTTAATACATTATTAGTTACATACCCACCCTAGTCTGGTCCCCGCCCCCGCCACTCTGATCATTCGTTCTGGGACGAATGATCAAAGAGTGGCGGGGGCGGGACCAGACTATACCCTCCCTATTTCATAGTTATCCACCCTTGGCTGGAGGATTGATCCTAAGACCTTTACTTAAAAATTTTGAAGCCCTCAAATTCCCTTCACTAAAAGATGCCGTGTGCCTCTAATTTCATCTAATGATGTTTCTTAATGAAGTAAATGTATTTCGTTTAATCTCTGGTGAGCTAAAAACTACGGCATGGCCCGACTGCCAATCCAAAATGTTAAATAACAAGTAAATTATCAGTTATAGTTTATTTTCATCTTTAAAGACATAGTTTTAAACATTTAACACACAATTACTCCCTAACAGGAAACATGGGAAAACAAGCAATATAATAATATGCACATTTAACAATTACGATACCACTCATGTGACTTCACAAGGGATGCAATTTCAACTCTCTGGAGAAAAACTGTGGTTAAATGGTCTTTCTTGACATTGTGTTTTAGTACATGAGCTGCTGACAACAAAACAACCGATTCCCTTATCATCTCCACTGAAGGAGACTCATTGTGGTTCAGCCATTCTGGAAACAAAATGCACATCTGTGCAATATCTGCAGCGACTCTTGCTGTTGGTCTCAGTTGGGGATCCCTTCTAAGCAACTGCTTAGTTAATTTTCTAATTGATTTTGGTACCATGGCTGGTAGGGATGGTAGGTCTCGTTCATCATATGTAAAGCTATTCATAGGGCCCTTGTAGAAAGGATTTTCTGTTCCAAATATCTCGTATACTAAAGTTCCAGCACTCCAAATATCAGATTTTCTGTAGTCAAGCCACATGTTTCTTCCAGGTTCTGCCATTGCAATTTCAGGAGGCATCAGTGCAGCATTTCCGCCTTTGTCGATGTTACTGGTATTGTAAGGAATCACCAGCCCATATTCAGCTTCAGCTAAGCAGCAGCCAAAGTCACTGATCACCAGCTTTGGCTGTCCACTGGTAGTATCCACCAAAATATTATCACTTTTCAAATCTCTGTGCGCAATTTCATTTTCTGTCATGTGCTGAATGCCTTCCAGTAACTGAGCCAGCAGGGAGCATCTGGTATTCAGGTTGACATTGTTTTGGGATAGAAAACTCTTCAGAGTAGCATCATACTTTTTCATCACCAGAAAAAGAGTTTTATTTCTACCCAGGCCATTGTCAGGATTAAGTCTGGTTGGAAGGGCAGCAGGGTACCTTTGTTCATCGTTCTTAATCTTTGGAACATCATCAACAAAGATGCCTTGCATGTTCACTATATTTGGATGAGGCGGCAGAAGTTTGAGTTTCACTCGATTTCTGGCCAGCCATATGGACTCTTCTTCCAGATGAGGAGAAAACCTCATGGGAGTTATTTCTTTCATCATTCCTCTAAAAATCGTATCTGCATCGGATTCTAAATCGTAGTTGAACATCATCTTGATAGCTAGATTATATTCTGTCTCTTCCAGAGGCAATGATACTTCTCGTGGTTCTGAATCAGTTTCATCCATACTGCATGTAGTACTGTTTTCCTCTAATCTGGAAATGGATTCTTCAGATATTATTTCAATATCATCATCATCCGATTCCATAATGACTTCAAAGCTTCTTTCTGAGTCTGACAAGTCATCTGATTCATCTGTTGAAGAGGAAGGCTGCCTTTGCACGTTTTGGATCAATCCTGCCTCGTATACAGCAGAATTGCAGCCTTGGCCAATCATATGCCCAATTTTGAAGTCTGCGAATGTTGCAGCAGAAAAGATGTTTTTGTCTTCAGAGGTCCGTTCCATTTTCATGGAGAAGACATTGCGGATGGTGCTCGAAACTTCATCTTCATCGGAAGCAACAGCAGTTGACATCATCATAGCCACCAAAGAGAAGATGGGGCGGCGATTTCTTGAGAAATCCATTGCTGTAAATAAAACAAAATATCAGGAAATGTTCAACAGTATTAGGCGTACTGATCAAGTAAATAGTACATATTCATGATATTTACCCGCACGATTTCGAAGATGCCGAGCGACAGTTTGTACAGCATAACGACTGGCAAATCCTCTGAACCCCGAGGATGGTTTTGGAGCAGTTGTTAGAACGTTCTTTTGATGTTCGATGGATTTCAGAACGTGTCCTCTGGGTATCGTAGGTTCGAAACTTTTCAACTTTCGCTTCAAAAAACTTTCCAAAAAGAGTTTTCCTTTCACGAACCATTTTTTCGCCGAAAGTTTGTTTGTTATGGAATAATCGTGAACTCTGAGGGTTTGGACCAGTGGACCAAACCCTCCTTTTGCAAACATGGTTGTTCTTTACCCTTTTTCTCACGCAATAGATCTATTTACGTTGTTTTGGATAATAACGCAGTGCATTGTGGTCTATATACATTGAAGGGTGCGTTCGATTAGTCACTAGCTGCAGAACTGTAGCGTACTCAATAGCGAACTTGCAAACTACATGCAACTATGTTTTGTCTCGTAATTTTGTATTCTTTGACGGAATTAGGGCTCTCTCTCCAAGACAATAGTATAAAACCATAACGCTACAGTTCTGCAGAGCTCTAACAAATCACAGATATTGCGAATTATTTACGGGCAGGATATAGTGGTCTGTAGTTAGGACAACGTATTTTATTTACAGACAGAAAATTCCTATTTTGATTCTATGGAAGTAGCGAAATTACTCAATTTATGGACCTAGCTATTATATTTTCTGTGAAACTTCTTTATATTTTTTTTTTAACTTGAACGTGCTAGCTAGAATCACACTTATTGCATTTTTGGGTTCAACAATTGTTTTGGCCATGGACTGTTTTATCTAATTAATGTTTAACGTACACTGAATTCCGACAGCTAGCGAGGTTTAATTAAACCGTTTGTATCATTTCTGATTTTATTTATAAATGTAAAACTATGGGGTTCCGCACAAAAAAACACCAAAAAAAAAAAACAAACCAAAAAACAAAACAAAAAAAACAACAACAAAAAAAACCAATCAAAATAACAAACAAACAAAAAAGCATTAAAAGAGCACCAAACACCCCCCCCCCCAAAAAAAAAACAAAACCCTTAGATGTGTCGGTGCGACACGCGACACGAATGTCCCCGCTAAATTTGTACGTTTAAAATTGAAAGCAGTAGGTTTTCAAATCATTTAGTGACGCATTAAGAATGCTGATATTACAGGCAATCTGCATGTACAAAATTACATTTTTCAAAGTTAAAGGGGCACAACTCCATCAAAAGTCAACGAATCGAAACGAAACTCGACGTTTATCTGTAACTCGTTAACATAAACCTGTATACTAAAAATCATTTCAATATCTCAAAGCGTTTATGAAAACATGTCCGAAAAACTAGCTGGTCATACTGAACAGTAATTTTTCAGAGTTAAAGGGACACAACTCCGTCCAAAATCAATGAACCGAAACGAAGCTCAAACTTGATCGGTAACTCATTTACACCTGCATACAGAAAATTAGTTAAAAATCTCAAAGCGTTAAGGAAAAAAAGGTCAGGCGAACTGCTCGTTGTGAAAGGACGGACAATGGTAAAACGATATGCCCCGGCCACTTTACCACTTTGTGGCCGGGGGGGGGGGGATTCTATTTCACAAATTAGTGCGACTGTTTCTTTTCTCTTGTATTTGGATTTAATTTATTTAACAAAATATGTCTTTCAGCTGTCTCATGCATTTACGGATATATACTATGATTTTCGGAAAATACACCCTCTAAACACTTTCCATTAAACTGTACATCTTACTACGGACTTTCACATTTCGTCGTGTGTTTCCCAGTAAAACGGCGAAATACGTAAGTTTCCGAGATGCATTCGATTTACGGAGCAAAGGGCGTGGGGTCCGATTGAAAGGAGGGCGAGGGGAGGGATCCGATTGACAATACCCCATAACTGAATGTACTCTGTAAGTTTCTCATATATGCAGTTTCATCACTCGAGTTCGATTGATATACAAACTAAGAAATTGACAGGTATTTAGAAAGTAATTAAAAACATTTTAAATAAAAATCCCACCATTCACTTCATTTCGTTGCTTGAATATGTTGGATATTACCCCATTACTTTTAAATACGACATTTCTACGTTTTCACTTTATAATTCAAATTGTTTTGGGATAGTCATTTGTTTCTGATTTCAGAGTCAGAGAGCCATAACAATAACATAAGCTCTGTAGAGCTTTTGACCGACATGACCAGTGACTGGGATAAGCACACGCCCTGCGCCGGTGACCATATAAAAAACACATACATAAATAACATGCAACATCAAACATTAGCTACCTATACATACATTTTTGAATCATGCGCAAGTATTTGGCATATGGATAATTTAAAACATCACCATCACACCGGGTATGCGGATCCAACGTCCGAAGATGGATCCAATGACCGCGGAGCGAAAACCAAGGAACATATGCATAGTTTTTAGCAGATAGAAATAATCTTATTTTACTCTTTTTCCTGGTGACAAACTTTGAGATTATTAAGCTTTGATCTAAAACAATCGCCATTAAAATTGATAAACAATGAACTGAAAAATCTTCATTTAAAATTAAAGTCTTTGAAATTGCTGGTACGGATTTGTATCTACAAGGCCTACAGATACAAATTTACACAGAGACCGCTTTTACTACATTTTATTGTCTTCTTCATTGACTGTAGGTCCACTCTGTCCCACTTAGGCATCTGAAGTACCACTAAATGTATCTCCTACACATAAGATATCTTATCTCAAAACTGGCGTATCCACAGATTTTGTTGGCACGGAAACTATATAAATTCCTGCTTACAGACAAAATATGGCAGAATTTATTAGGAATTCTTTAGACAGTATTGTATTGTTGTCCAATTTAACACATGCAGATAATAACAATACACCCCCATCTTCGGAACTTTTTGAAAAAAATTCTTTTGATAGCATTTAAATGGCGACATAATTTCATGGCTATCATGAATTCTGTGGAAGAATACGCCAGACGTTGGACAAAATCTGAGGGAGAGGAGCTTGACGCTTTGTCTGAATGGATCAAAACTATTCGGAAATTATTAAAACCCCGTTACTAACCATTTAGCGGGAAAATGCGTACTATATATCCTTCTGTTCTTTAAGAAGCCAGAAGTGAATAAATGAGTTACATAGACTACATGAAAACTTTGTACTAGTTCCAGCTGATAAAGCAAGAACAACATTGTCTTTGTTTGGTAAAAGTCACTATTATATCTTGTCTTTTAAATGAACTAGGGTTTACTTCAACATCTGGAGGTCCCACTTATACTCCAAGCAATCTGACTAAAGATGACATTCTTCAAAATCACCTTTCTGTTTGAATACTTTCAATATTCCAGAGAATCAGGATCAATTTGAATTACCATACCTTTACTGGATTCCGAAATTGCATAAGAATCCTTACAAACAAAGATAATCGCTGGTTCCAGTAGTGCTCTACCAAGCCTCTATCCTTACTACTAACTAAACTACTAACAGCTGTTAAAGAGTCACTTCAGAGATACTGTTCCACTACATATTCCAGAAGTGGTGTCAATCAGATGTGGATTATCAAAAACTCTAAAGGGCTTCTAGAAAACTTCAAAGTCACGAGATTTTTCTAAAATTAACTGCATCAAAACGTATTATTTCTCCGCACTTTATGCAACAATTCCTCACGATAAATTTAAATTCTAGGTTTTTCCAGATAATTGATAATTGCTTTTTTAACAAAAACGGCACCCAAAAATACAAGTTTCTGGTCGTTGGGAAACAAGATACATATTTTGTCAGAAACCATTCTGATTGCCCAACAAAGTACTCTGAAGTAGATATTAAGAGCATGCTTGGGTTTCTTATAGATAATATTTATGTAGTCTTTGGAGACCACGTCTTCCAACATTCTGTTGGTATTGTAATTCATATGGGCACTAATTGTGCCCCCTTATTGGCAGACTTATTTTTATATTCATACGAAGCAGAATTTGTTCAAAACCTGTTACGGGATAAAACAAAAAACTTGCTGTGTTTTTTCAACCTTACTTATTGGTATATTAGGTCTACGCTGTCTTATCAATTCAATTACCTTTATCTTTAGAACTTATTTTGTTGGTGACAATAATCTTAGTTATAAACAAAATGTTGCAATTTTCAAGAAGTGTACATGAATATATTTTGTCTACAAATAGATTTGTTTAATTTTTTTAATCTTTCACACTAGTATATGTATCAAGTACAGAACCAACTTGTTGAATTTTTTTCCTTTCGTTTCCTATGTAGTATATTTCTATATCCATACCTAAACTTTTTTGCCAGTCATACATCAAGCTATAAATTTACCATAGAACTGGAAACTGTTAAACATTATACAGTTTATTTAATGTCTGATCAGTCAATAGACCGGAATATTTTTTCCCGAGGTACTGGAACAGCTCAATGCACGTTCTATTGCCCGAGGCGCCAGCCGAGGCAATAGGACGTGCAATGAGCTGTTCCCAATACCGAGGAAAAATTAATATTCCGGTCTATTGACTGATTCAGACATTAAATAACTGTTTTATTACCTAATTACATGTATATTTGTTAGTGCATAATTTTTTAACGTGGAAAAGTATATGGAAATTCATTTTAAATCATTGTAAAATTCCCATTGCTACTATACTATGACGTCATTTGAAGTCTATTGCATTACGTTGCGTTACGAACGTCATAGTTAGCAATGCATCAAATTCCCTCAATATTGCCGGTCAATAGATCGCCGGTCCAAAATTCAAAAAACTATTGACCGCGGTCCAATAGACACACAAAATAGCTAGAATTATTATACCTCAGACTGTTTTTACTATATAATGTTAAGTGAATAATTTGCTATTTCCCCTGAATAACGCTACTCATGAAATAGTTTGTGAACTATTTGCCCTAGGAAATAGTCTGAAAACTATTTACCGGTTGCTATATTTTCCCGTGTTTACTTACGGAGTGTCTCTTGTTACGTCATTCTAAAGCCAACGCTTTGCGTTTACTTTACGGAGTGTCTTCTTGTTACGTCATTCTGAAGCCAAAGCTTGTTATTTTTTAACACAGTATGGAAAGGTATCTTTCTTGGTTTAACTTTGGTATAATAAATACCTATTTACTGCAATTCGGACAATAACAAGTTTATTGTCCCCCTCGACGGCAACTATTTCCCTCGGCTGCGCCTCGGAAATAGTTCTGTCTCGGGGGACAATAAACTTGCTATTGTCCTCATAGCCAGTAAATAGGTATATAATATTTAATATCTAATAAAACAACAAAAAACCAATAATTAGGTAATAATCAATATATAATGATATTACATTGCTTCATCATATCATTATAATAGAAACTATTTCTGTTAATGACTTACGCATGCTAACCGCCCTTCCGGCTTTCTGACCGTCTTTTATCTTCCGGAATGTGTTTCTTGTAAAACTTTGCAGCTCATTGCGCTTTCATAATTGACATAAATTCTTGAAAATCTAAATATAGCTTGTAATAATGTGATTGCGAAAATGTTATTACGTATATGGGGCGTTCATTATCCTAAAAGGATAATTAATAAATAGTAGAAATCTACCTTGAGTTTCAACTTGATCGATTAATTTTGTATTTTGCAAAAATTTGTATACGCTGGTCTGATAAAAGGCATTCCTTTAAAACGACATCCATTAAGTACCAATCTTTTGTAAGAATCCATGCCAAGTTAATATATGGATGATAATAATGCTAGGTAATATGACATTTCACAACATTCCATTTCTTTTTTTTTTTATTGTTGCAATGTTTAATCCAATCGCACACAATGTTTTGTGTCGGGTCTAAGTAAATTCATGTATCACAGAGAAATACTTCAAAATGTTGGGGGTTGAATGCAAGAAAAGTAATAGAAGCGCTTAAAAGGCAAAGTTAACATTGATCAATCACGCGTAATCCCAAACAGAAATATAAAAATAATTGTTTTATACTGAATTATAATTATACTTTAAGCATAATATTGATTAACTTTCCAATTCGAGTGGGCAAAACTATTACTCGTGAGACAGCCATAACCAAAATCTACAAGGTCCCTGCGGATCTCAGAGCAGACACATATTTTCCTCTTTACAATTTAATCTTATGAAAATTGCGAAAATGAGATGGACGATATCGTAAAAAACAGAGACCAGAAAGCCACCAGTCAATAATGTTTTCATCGTAATGAAATATTTAAGTGAACTCAAATGATTCGATCAATCGTACAATGTGCGTAAGCATAATTCATATTGGAAAACTGACGAAAAATGCACATTTCTTCGATTAATGGCGTTAAGCTTTTCTTAGACAGGTTCTGAGAAAAGAGTGGGCATCAAGATATCTCTACGCTGGCTAACGGACATGCTCAGACACGGTGGAGAATCGACAAACACATTGTTCGAATATTTAACTTCCATAATGCAGACGGCCTGATGGATGGATCATAAGCATCAGTGTTGTTGCCAGTGCGTAAAGTAAGTTATCAGGATCGAAGTGATGCTGTATAGTAAGATATCAGTAGTAGATTCACTTGCCAAACGTCAGTACTGGTACTGAAATGAAGAAACTATTTAGTTCATTTCAATTTGTTACGTCCTTACTATGAACAGTTCATTTTTTAAGTTTCACCCTTATTTAAATCAGAATGATCTTCGTTTTTGTTTACTTAGAAGTATACTTAACATTTAGAAAATCGAAATATAATAATTTTTAAGGGGTTCTTTGCACACTACGTACAATGTACTTCATTATTAATAGTAAGTAAACCCCAAACAGATGATTTGATAGCTACGTGAGGATTCCGTGTACGCGTGTTAACTACTCGATCACCTCGGGTTGATTCCATCTAATCTCGTGCATGTTATGATGTTTTTTCCGCCACTAAATACGCCCTCATTGCGTATATGATATCTGTTCATACGTCACAGAGCCTGACTGGACGACTTTGAAAAGGAACGAAAAGTATGTCACGTTCTCTCTAGTCCTGTAAATCATTTAACCTAAACTGTTGCTCTTTAAGAATTGGGTGGTTTTTTTCAAGAGAAAAAGGACACTTCTCTAGTGGGATAAGCTGACTCATTCACATAAAAGGAATGTACATGTAAATATTAAGATTAAGTTACTTTCCACAATCACAGTTTTTTCTGGGGGCAAGAAATTAGGAACGATAGTATTGGTAAATGGTTAGTTGTAATATACATATCCAATTCGATGTCATACATCCTAGGTTAGATATAAGGGTGCTTGTTTGCCAAAATGTAAACCGTGGTACCTCATTAGGCTAAAAAAAAAAGTAGTGTGTTTTCCGGATCAAAGCCAAACCAACCTTAAAAATATTCTCTGCTGACCCTATATTTTTTAATCAATTCCATGCCTTAAATTCTCGTACATTTTCGTTTGTCAATTGTCTAATAAGTGGGGGGCTCAATAATTCAAAATTAACCGATTTTTAAAATGGCGTCCTCCATGCTTTCTCGAAAGACAGACTCTTGTATGAAATAGACTTTCTAATTGGGTAAAATAATTATTAAATATGTTTTTTTTTTTGCTATAAAATTTATTTGTATATCCCAATAGCTGAAAACACCTCGATGTTTTAACTTCAGTATACACAATATGTATACTATTGTGAAACACTGTCGTTTCCCTGGTGATGCAAAGGCAAATAGTTACTGAAGAAAAAAAAGAAAAGCAAAAATATTTTTTCCCGACCCTGACCATACATTATTGAAGATTGTAATCGGAAACAGAACTAAATTCTTTTGGCTTACTAATGGTGAGGTAAAACCCAAATAGATGAATTTTTGATTTGTTGGATTATACACAAAATTGGTAGTACAGAACCAAACAGACGAATCACTTTTGAAATGTTTATAATCGTGAAAATAATTCATTTCAAATCTAAATTCTATAATGATTTACAAACCTTACACGACACAATTAAAATTTTCTTTTTTCAGGTAAACCAACAAAACAGCAGTATTATGAACTGGATCCTGGAGTTCCAGTCGAGAAATTACCTCCTAAATTTAACTCTCTTACAAAAATGTCAATGGATGTACCGTATTATAGAGCCTCTTATTGATAGTTACAAGCTAATTGATGGAAACGGAATGTTATCGTAACACCACATCTGTGGCTTCCTATTAAGAAAGCGCTGACTGTTGGAAAGTAATTTTAAAAAAACCCGTAGTCATTAACGGCAAGTGTGTGAACCTGCCTGTAATCATGAAACAATATACCTGCTTTGCATGTATTTCATTGCAAATAATTTTTTGATTAAATCAGGAACATATTTTCATTCAGAAAAATGTTTAAATGCCTCAATTTCCCCCCCCCCTTTACAAGGGGGGGTAAAAAAAAAAAAAGAAAAAAAACCCAATGCATATTGTTAATTTTCATGCACGATTTGTGAACAGTGCAAAACTAAAATGTGCTTTTCATGGGAAACTTTGTAGGTTAAATATGGATTTTTGACATATCAAAAAGCTATTTACAAATACTTTTACGAGATCTATTCCCAATGTTTTGACTTTTTAAATTTATTTTCCTTTCATTTTGGTATCTCTACATCATTTTAAATAACATTGATTGCTTATTACTGATTTATATATTAGTAGTTGCTTGAATAATGGCAGTTTGTAGGGTGCTATTAAAAAAAAAAATCTACAGGCGTGCTTTTTCCTGATCTTCTTCTGAACAACATAAGATTTGGATTCATCTTCAAAGTGGGTCAATCAAGGTAAATAGAACTATTGCAAAACAAAAAAATGACTTTTTTTACTGATATTGTAAAGGCAAAAATAACGAAGTGATCAATCTCGTAAGTTCCCATATAATACAAAAAACAGAAGTGTTGCAAACAGATCCCTGGATACACCAGCGTGGTGATCAGGTCCTAGGAGGAGTAAAGCATCAGTTCCATTTAATATAAGCATCAAATGATGCCCATCACTTTAAAACCTATAATTAGCCAAGCAATTCAACAGACATTGCAATACTGTAAAGGATGAAATATTCTCTTGCTTTTTATTTTCGCCATAATTCGCGATTATTTTTAACTGATTTGCTTAAAAGTAAAGATGATGAATAAAGTGCTGTTGCAATATTTGGGGGATATGATCTATAGCTAAATCTAATTACTACGTGCAAAATTATAACCATCTTTCAATACGTAAGAATACGGTCACCAAAAATTTTATCCCGAAGTAAAATAAAGTCCTTTACAATAGATGGTGCATTTGAATGTTGGATGTTCTCGTATTTGGTACTAGCAATAGCATGGCAGGAACGTGTTATGGAAACGTGAAATTATAAAGTAAGACAAAGATAACGAACAGCGAATCAATTCGTAAGTCCCAATAGAGTACAATAGAACAATAGTTGGGGCAAACATGGACCACTGTACACACCAGAGTGGGGACCTCAGGTCCTAGGACTAAACATTCTCTGTTAACCGGTCAACCACCCACGTAAGCCCAGTGTCTTGATCACGTAAACCTGAACCAATCCGTAGTCAAATCGTGGTATGAAAAGCGGCTTAACAATGCCATGAAACATATCAACAGGCATTTGACGGCAAGTGACAGGCCATCTGGCCATAACTAAATCGTTATATGACCAAAATTTTAAACATGAGGTGAAACGCCCGCTATCTAAAAAACTGTATTGTAAGAAAGCCTGCATTCGATTCCAAAGGCTGATCATACGTATGACATCTACTGTATTCACTTAATTTTCGCGAGTATTTCTATTGAAGGTGCGGTGTGTTATTTGCAAATATCATATATTCGATAAGATACAGTTTAAAAATATACCGTATATTTTGCGAACACCTCTGCTCGTTCTGATGTTATATCATTACACTTGTCGCTTCCATTGTATGTACCGTTATTGATTTCCTCTCGACCTAGTCAGATGACATGTATACTCATGCTTGCCTACTCGTCGTGACTGTACCTGAGGTTTTGTTTATTCATGAAATTGTTACCTTGTAATGTCGATGTCGTTCTTATAATCACTTTCATTATTCGGTGGTGTGCTTGTCATGAGTTTTAATTTTTGTGTGCCTTGTGTTCAGGTTCGATTATAACTTTATTAATAACTTTTTATAAAAAATAAAATCGAACTTAATTTATGTCATGCTTTTTATTTCACCTATATAATCATGGTTTTTTTTTTTTTTTCATTATCTATTTTTTTTATCTTCCGATTGCAGTTTATGTTTTATTCTGCATCACATGTGAAAATACATCTGATGACTTAAAATGCACATGCACATGAAATATGAATGCATTACAAATGTTGAAGAGTGTTTCTGTTGTTACGGCACAGCATATAAAGAAATAAAATTAACATTATCCATAAATGAATTTATGTTGCAAAAAGTAGAAATATTAGATCGCGAGCATCATTGAAATCGCGCACGAACCCACCGCGAATTCCAAACACGGAATTAAATCTATCGCGAATAATAAGTTGATCTAACAGTATGCAAATCATTACACTTATAGCATTCTAAGTATTACGTATTGGCTATGATATGGAAAACATTTCTTTCATAATTGAAATGGGTGCAATGCAAATATTGGAGTAGCATAGGAAATCATTTTAGTCCATCAGTGTAAACAATGTAAATTGAGTGGGACTTTTACCAATAACACCTAGACGTAAACGTATCATGGACACATCGTTCGTACAACAACACTATAATACAGTAATGTGTTCCTTGTGATTCTCTTTTACCATTCATGATATAAACCATTGGGTCCCAATCCACATTCGCACCAACTTTACCTCTGTCCTTTGAAAATTTTGTATGAATTACAAGAAAAAACTAAAGGTAGGTCTACTTGGATTCCTCAAACAACACGGAATACAACTTGATTATATAATGGGATGTTGCTCATCACAGACTCTTGTTCCACCTCGTATAATGATGAGTGGTGAACTCCAAAAACCCGCCGATTCTAAGCATCTCAAATTGTGAAAAATAAAGGAACGTGCTGTCAATATTAAGCACATCCTCAACATAAAAGTACAAGTCCTGCCTTGACTTTAAGATGAAATCCAACCTTGTAATTTCAATATGATATATCTTCCACTATGCATCCCTGTTATTTAGAATTATACCCCCCGCAAATACAAGTTTGGGGGGGTATATAGGATTCACTTGTTCTGTCTGTCTGTCGTCTGTCTGTGCAGATTCGTGTCCGGGCCATTAACTTCTTGTTCTTTGAGATAGGCATCCATATTTGGTATATGGGTGTAAATACTATGAGACGATGTGTCATGTATATATTGATGAATCCCTGTATGGACTTTGACCTCCAAGAATCAAAAATATCAGGTTTTTTAACATGAATTCGTCCGGGCCATAACTTCTTGTTTTCTTTGAGGTAGGCATACCATATTTGGGGTATATGGGTGTATCCTATGAGACGATGTGTCATGTATATTGATGACTCCTGTTACCTTGACCTTTGACCTCAAATAAAATAATTCAGTTTTTTAACATGAATCGTTCGGCATAAATTCTTTTTCTTTGAGGTAAGTGCATATCCATATTGGGCATATGGGTGTATCACTATGAGAACGTAAGTGTCCGCGTATATGATGAACCTCGACCTTTGAACCTCTAGATAAAAAAATATAAGTTTTTTTTTTTTTTTTACATGAAATCATGTCTGTGGGCCCATACTTTTTCATTGTTCTTTGCCATAGGCACCTTATCTGACACATGGAATGCATCTAATGCGACGATGTGTATTACTTCTGTTTGTTTGTCTGTCTGTCGTTTGCGTGTGTTAAATTCGTATCTAGCCAATACTTCTTTGTTCTTTGACGTATGCATAACAAATCTAGCAATGGTGATATATAGAGAGTATTGCATACATTCATGACCTAAATATGTGCCTTGTGATCATATGACCTTACTATCACCTAAGGTCAAAGGGTATAGTTTCTTACCTGGATTCAGGTATCACATGAAAGGATGTATCACTTTAACATCAATTGACCTCTGTAAACCTTGATTCAAGGTCAACAACTTGTAGGTTTTAACAATGGAATTTTGGACCGGGATCTATTTTCTCTGTCAACGCTTCAAGTGACAATCATATGAAGCGAAAGAAATATGTGGGTGGCGGGGGTATCCTTTGTGAAGTTTTACTCACAGTATTTCTAGTGACAAAAAGACGTTGCAGTGCCTAATATGAACAATTACAAACGGAATCCTCCAAAATGTACAAATGTTCGCTTCTTCCTCATTTAATTATATCCGCCTGGTCATATGTATTAGGTGGAATTATACAATAGTAATAACAATAACCCCCATCTTCAATCCTTTTTGAAAAATGTCTTATTGAACCGCCAATTAAAATGGCGAGCATTAATTTCCATGACTATCATGGAATTTCGGTGGAAGAATTACTGCAGACGATGGGACAAAATCTGAGGGAAGAGTCTTGACACTTTGTCTGAATGGATAAAAGTATTCGGATTATTAAAACTCCGCGTATCACCATTTAGACGGGGATAAAACATGCGTACTATTATCCTCTCTGTCTTTTAAGAAAGCCAGAAGTGTGAAATGAGTTACATAGACTACATGAAAAACTTTGTCTAGTTCCTGGATAAAGCGAACATTAAGCTAGTATACAACATTATACTTGTTTGTAAAATTACTATTATAATGTCTTTTAAATGAATCTAGGGTAGGCTTT
>CAJDSM010004295.1:0-13457 GCA_903981925.1 Ostrea lurida
TTACACAAAAATAAAACTAACCAAATATACAGTCGTCGGTAATATACGGGACATCTTTAATACAAGCTATATATAGCTAAAAGGCTTTTACGGAAATATACTATAATGTACTCAGTGTTTTTTTACATTATATTAAATTTGTACATTAATTTAAATATATCCGAATACTAAAATATGATTATGCTACCAGTATCTAAGTGTCTAAGCTATTACGCGGCCCCGACTACATTCTAAAAGTTGTGGTTATTCTTATCCGATTACATACTCACAATTAGAACGCACGTTAAACCGTGCTAAATACGCTAAAGAATAACGTTGCGGTGTGGCCCCGTAAAATACAAAGATAAAAAACTTCGGTAGTAAAATTACAACAACAAACATTCAATTATATATTATGCATTCATATGTGTATATTACACTGGTTTTGTTATGTCTTGTTCATATAAATGAATTAGATTATAATTTCCTAAAATTAATAAATCCACAACACGGCCTTCAACAGATATATCATTAAATAGAATGAAATTTAGAAAAAACTACCGTTATACCTAGCATCAAAATTGGTACGTATATGATTAAATTATTCATTGTAATTTTACAGAATGAAAGAGCTGCCTTTCGAAGAGTTGATAGCCCTTCATACTATCCTTTTAGTCAATAAACGAGAAAATTATTTTTAGTATGAGCTCACCAAAGCAAACCACTATATAAATGTACTGCAGGATGTGCTTGACACTAATACAGGTAGAGGGATATAAGAACATGTAGGCCACCAAAATTTCAATTTTATTGTGTAATGCTATTTTTAGAGCCTGGAGTTGTAAAACAGGCTTGTGACGTTTAAAAGAAATTGGCTTTTATGTTTTTCCATTTTTATTTGTTCATTTTCTTTACTTTGTAAATTTGCATTTAAAAATGTTTAAGTCGTGCTTCCTTTTATCAGCAACTAACAATTGTAATCATGCATGCTTTTACATGCATTGACGCTTACAGGTTGTCCTTATGGACAATTTGGAGAGAACTGCGCACAGATGTGGAAGTGTGAAAGACGAATTGTGTGACGATAATATAACGGATCCTGTATCAAGGATGTAGTACTCAGTTGATGGAGCCCCCACTCTGTGTTGGTATGACTAGACTGGACGATTGTCTTTATTCCTTAACTTTGGTCTTTCTCTCTCTCTCTCTCTCTTCTCTCTACTCTCTCTCTCTCTCTCTCTCGCTTCTCCTCTCTCTCTCTCCTTCTCTTCTCTCTCTCTCTGTTCTGTCTCTTCTCTCTCTGATGGTATAAAAGTGAAATATTAAAAAAAAAATTGGACACGAAGCACGCACGATTTTCTTTTTTAAAATATCTATTGTTCTGCAGGAATTTTGTGGGGTTGCAAAAGGGGGGGAAGAACTTCCTATGTTATTGGCGCAATGCTCATTGCACGTATTCTCATTAAAGGTGGTGTAAAATGAGTGAGTGATGGTTCACTTGTTTCTTAGAAAAACGAAGTAAGTTTACCGTTTTGTATGCAGTTTTTCGAAAAAGCAACGATAACAAAGAATTGGTAGCAGTCGTAATTTTTTTGTTAGACACAGAACCTCTGTGTTTGTTTACCATGATCAAGACTATGGGCTCATGGCGGGTGTGACCGGTCAACAGGAGGATGCTTACTCCTCCTAGGCACCTGATCCACCTCTGTGTGTCCAGGTCCGTGATGCCAACTCTTGTTTTTTATTTGTATCTGGACTTGCGAGCATTGACACTGTTTGTTATCTTTGCCTATTACATTGTAGGGTTAATCATAGTGTTAAAATTTCCACATATTCATTCATGGGAGAAGACCCAACTTTGATATCATGGAAATGTATGAAAGCCGGAATAGTATGGTTAATGTACTTGGGGGGCAAATGTATTGCTTTTAGGTTGTAGTGAATTATTTTTATTATACGAATATAGTTTTCCAGAATAGTGAAGGGTGTTCACTTTCATAAATAACTTTTCCAGACTCACTTGACGAGAAAATTTAATTGCACGAAACGTACTTATGAAAACGCACGGTTGACTGAATGCACATTTACAAAATACCTCAAAACAAACTTTTTGGCACCTGTATCAGCTTTCGCATCGTTTTTCCAAAGCAATTCTTCACAGAATGAATGCTGTTGGAAATAAAAGTAACATTGTAGAGTTTCGATATGTGGTGATTTTGTTCATATGAATGCGCATGTGAATTTGTTCAACGAAAATTGGATTTGCTAATATTGGGTGATCTCTTACCTACACGTTTCATGAATACTATGATACAGGTTAATCAACCAAACGATGATAGACGTGCGAAAGTTAAGAATTAAATTCATTGAATAATTAGTTATCAAGAATCAACAACACAGCTAATGAATTTCACAATTCTATTTTATCACCAAACACACCTCAAATGCCACACTTTATTGATAATGGGGGATGATTTATTTAAGGGGTCATAATAAGTGCAAACTGCATCTCACCTGAACCCTACACTACACGTCGTCGTCCGTCGTCGTCCGTTAACAACTGATAATTTTTAACTTCTTCTTGATAAACCACAAGTCCATTCTTTTCAAATTTCGGTATGAAACATCTTTAGGCAAGTGCACATAAATGTAAATTTCAGTTCTCTATGCACCCTGGGGACCTTGGAGTGGGGCAAAACTGCCCAAAAGTTACCCATTTCAAAAAGCTTTCTTTTTTTAACAAACCGGCACATGTTAGAGAAACCAATGCATAGTGATGTATAGCAGGAAGAGCCTCTTACCGAAATTGTAAATGGGTGAATCGCCTGAGTAGGGGTTCTTGAACTCCAGGGCGGGGCCCAACTTGGTACATAGTGTTTAACGTAAACATTTTGAAAAGCATCCGTCTCAATGCCTGTGATATTAATTGAAACTAAATAAAATATTGAATGAGTTGGGAGCCGTTTATCAAATTTGTAATTTCATGTCCTAGGGTTAGGGGTATTTAGTTTTAGGTGGGGGCCAAAAATGGTCATGGAAAAATGTGGTACATTGATGTTTTAACTTCTTCTTGATAACGTGCTTTTCCAATTATACTCCCCTTGCAAACAAGTTGGGGGGGGGGGGGGTTACTGGAATTAGTTGTCGTCCATGCATCTGTTGACAGATAGTTCCAGACTTTTTAGGTTAGCCTTTCCACCTTGGAGTCACCATATCATGCATTATGGTCAACCTGGGACAAAGTGTTTCCTGATTTGAATTTGAGGTCAAAATGGGCAAAGGTCAAGCGCACTGGAATCGAATTAGCGTATGTTTCTGAAAGCTCGAACAGCATTATCCTCTTGCCGTATATCCAACATATATACTTACTCATAGCCAAATATGTCTTTTTTTATCGAATTCTTGGATTCAAAAGGTCAAAAGGTCAAGTAAATGGACATCAAAGTCAGCAATATGGTTTCCAGGAGCTTTTCAGCATTAATCCTTTCTACCTATAATCAATATATCATACACATGAATACCCATGGGTCCAAAGTGTTCTCTATCGATTTTGGGTCAAAAGGTCAAAGATCAAGCTCACTGGAATTAAGTAGCAATATGGTTTTTCATTGTAAATTTCTTGAACAATCTTGTGAGATTTTAAAACTGATAATCGTCTGCGTGTATCAAAAAGGCGAAGTAACATTGTGTCAAACGTAAATCATAATCCCAAAAAACATAACAAATCGGTGTAACAACACGGACCGTTCCGCACAAAAGCGAAGTAGGATCAGGCCATGGAGAGTAAAGCATCTCTGCTGACCGGTCACACCCGCCGTGAGCCCTTGTCGAAATAAAAGTAAACGGGATTACCCGTAGTCAATCTAGTAGGGAAAATGACAGTTCTCTAACAAAGGTATGAAACAAATCAGTCAACAATATACTTAGTTGATAATTTGTAATCGGCAAACCAATTATGATAGCGACCGTAGATTGCGAAGATGACTTTAAACGAGATTCCTTATAACCCTGCAGCAATTCAACTTTTATTGTTAGTAGTGGGCCTCGCTTATAAAACGTCGCCATTACGCATAGCATGCTCTTAGCGTATTCGAAATCAACTGGGAGATATACACACCATAGCAGAGTTGATAGTGTTATATGAATAGAAATCACATTCATATGTTGAAAGTATAAGGGCTTTAATTTCGTGGAGATAAATTTTCGCAAATTTTCTTTTAAAATTATTAGCGGAATTGGGTTTAAATTTCGCGGATATAAATATTCTAAGCTTGAATTATATATCCAATACATGAATATACTCACGATGGTTTTATTTTCGCATTATTATATATCGCGAATATAGCGAAAATAAATAAACAACGGAATATTTTCCCCTTACAGTATATAATGTGAACAAAAAGATTCCGTATTTGAGACTTCAAGAAATGCAAATATGAGACTCCCTGTGTGGGCTATTGGATACTTCAGTGACCGTTTAGGGCTGTGGGCCTCTTGTTATATTTTTCATTATTATATTTTTCGCCTTTATCAATTCGTAAAGATTTGTCAGGAAAAAGAAATTTAATTACACATTAATTATTCGAATTTTAAAAATGCCAAGGTTTATGAGAAATGGTTTAGTGAAATGCAAAACATACACATACAAATGATTTTCAATATATATTTTTAGCAAGAAATACTTTCACAGTTGCAAAAAATGGTCTTATGGAAAACAACTGTACACAGACCTGTGCAAAATGTAAACCGGAACATATTGTGATGGTAGTTGATGAACTGCCCAGCAGGTTGTCAGGGTCATGGTACTGATCGAAATGTGACTACGTGTTTTCTTCGAAAAAGATGTTACTGAAAGACTTTATATAAAATTGTAAAAACAGTAATATTCAGTTACCTTGGCTATGTCAAGGGTCCCTGTTTGCCCACTCTTCGTATTAGGCACTCTGAGCATTGATCACTTTCGTTATCTTTGCCCTTTACATTAATGCTTTGCTCTTGTGTGGCGTGATGACATTGAATTATTTCATAATCCAAAACGGATATCAAAGAGAAATATGTTAGTAGACAAAATATTTGCTTATTCCATTGTCATTCTAAATAATGAACCAAATGTAAAAGGCCAAAGATAACAAACAGTATCAATCCGTAATATAAGTCCTAAATGAATACAAAACAAGGAGGTTGGGGCAATCACGGACCCCTGGACCACACACCGAAGGGGGGATCAGGTGCCTAGGAGGAGTAAGCATCCCCTGTTGACCGGTCACCACCCAAATATAAATATTTTACTCGGGACCTAAATTGGTTCTTCTTTTCTATGATGTCTCTTAATTTTTAACAAATCTTAGTATACGTCGTGAACAAAAACCTGTTTAGTCCATATAGAGATGTCATGGGATCAATCTGCTGGATCTGCTGGGTTGATGACCAATTGTTAAGTCGTTTTTACAACTGATTTTGACACATTTTACTCTGTTGTCTAGCAAGAATGAGGGACATATGGTGGTGTTGATGGATCAAACAGAGGTTGCTTACTCCTCCTAAGCACTTGCTCCCTATCACTTGGTGTATCAAGGAACCTGATGTCCAAACTCTAGTTTCATATTCCTTTATTGAACGATAGAGATTGATCATATCTGCTGTGTACCGCCCTTTTTTCATCTCCTCGCAAAACATTTTCATCATTGAAAATCGATATTGACAAACAGCGATCAATCTCCAGCAGAGTTGGCAAATATGGATCCTTGGACCATTACCAGAAGCGGGACAAGGTGGAGAGTTGTTCCCAGGCAATCATTTAACGTTTCACCTCCAAGCCCTTCTGGCGTACTATAAAGTGTTGGGGATTCGAGCCCCGTTAGTGACACGGCGGTGAAACCTATTGCCATGAAATATGTTGATGATTCCTTCCTTTAAGGTTTTATGAGGGTGACTTTTTAGTAAACAGGGGCGTTGCAATTTCCACGAACTAAAAAATCATTCGGGAGCGAAGTCGAATGATTACCGGAACCGTATATCACAATCGACCGAGGTGTGCGAAGTGGACAGAAAATGGACATGCAAGATGCAAGAGATTGAAGAGCATTTCCTCCCGCAAACGAAACATTTGTACAAAAACCAGTGTGTAGCCCAGGATCAAGGTGAATATTGACCATATCTGTTCAAAAATGGCAAGGAAAAGTCGCTTTGAGAATATCGGCAGGTTATTATTAGCGTCTCAGAGACTCAAAAATATACATATCCCCAGTAAAGTAAGTAACGTTAATAGATCCCGACAATGTGTAAAATGTTGTAGGCATGATAAAAATTGTTGTAGGGAATTCTGATAGTAACAAGGGAATCAGTAGGTATACCATTCAAGATGTTGTGGCAGATCCATGTTATGTTGTTGTTCAGTTCTCTTCTGGTCGATTAGTTATCCCCGTTATTCCCCGGTCAAGGCCGTGTGAACTGAAAGTTATATAGGCGCCTAGGCCCCTATTCTAGACCACACGCTGCCTCGGAGATTGCAAACTGAGATGTAAGTGTTGTTGAGCAAAGTTTTGAGATATAGTTAGTGATTAATTTGTGCAAAGTGATCAACACACAGGTGATATAGATGAATTTATAATGGAAGAACAATTTGTCTTCGTTGAGCTCATCTTGTTTGCCCCCCCCTTAAATGTGGGGCACTAGTGGTCATCTCATACCACCTGTATGTGTTAGGCACCCAGATAGAATGGAAAGGAAATATGTCTTTCGGACTGAATGAATTTGATTCATAATACTAAAATCAAATTGATGTAGGAATATGCATTCAAACAAAAAACAAAGTCAATACTGCATAGGCTCACAACCATTTTGGAACCATGGCATGCAGTGTTAGATTTTTTTTTAAATTTCATTAACTGGTAATTTACATGTAACATACAGGTTATGAAAAATATACCAGTATAATGCGATTGCTGTTCTGCTCCTTTTAAAAAGTATACACAAATACATTAGATAAATATTTAATGCCATAGATTGAAGCAGAGGGCGTGGGTAACGGTATGGTCCAGTTGTTTGAAGGTTGTGGACCATGAGAGAATTTGTGACCAGAGGCTGAGTGGGAGTGGCTTTGGATGGCAGAGCGTTGGAGAAATGTGAGAAACGGGTTGTTTTCTTGTCCGAGGGATTTGGATGTGTCGTGCCAAGAAAGTGTGGTCTCCGGTCGTGTGCAGTGTCATGCGTGGCAAACAAGGTTCAAGACATGACAGCTGTTCTGCCATTGTTAAGGAGGTATTGTTGGTGGTTGTTGTTTATGATACACGCCTGGAGGTGGGAGAAAAGGCACCCCGTAAGTGAGCGAGGTGCGAGGTGAGATGCAAGTCTCTTCATCCAAACCAAGAAAATACATGTACAACCAGTATAAGACTTTCTGCCAAAGACTTCCATATTCATCAAAAAGCAAAGAAAAAACAGTAATTAGGACAAAGGGGAGAAAATGTACCACAATGAATAGCAATGAACATTATGACAGGTCTTACAAGGCTATTTGGATTTTTGTCAAGCAGTGACAAGTGTGTGTTACTTGACATAATATACGAAATTTTGATGTTCTTGTACTTTTGCAAATTTTCGAGCATTACGGTCGAGTGAATTATTGGTAAAAAAATTGTCATACAGGTTCTGGTTTTGTCGACACTTTCAATTGCATTTTGAGCTGAATATTTTTCATAATGGCTGCACAACTTTTCTGAGTTGGACACATGAATAATTTTTGTCTATATTTTAATGAAAATAGATATGCTTTTTCTTATTTCCCATTACTCTGTATGTTTGTAAATTTGGAATAAACGATTCACATTTGTGATACAAATATTCATTTATTAGTCATTTCATTTTGATTGTATCGATGGACGAGGAGAAGTATGAACTTAACCTTTTTTTCCTGTTACAAATGAAAGTTGAGTTACATCGGAAGGCATTGTAGTTCATGAAGATATTGTACCATGTTCATTTTCCATTAATTTTTTTTCTTTTTGGGTTTTTTTTTGTTATGTTTGATTGAAGACAAATTTAGAAACATGAAATTTTGCTGAGAAAAGCTTTTCAGAGGGAATTCGGGCTGATTATTTTAAAATGGCTTCCACTCTTTTTTCTGAAATTTGGTCACATTTATTAAATGTTGTCTATGTTTATAAAAGTAGTATGCTTTTTTATTTCCAATTACTCTTAATGTTGTAAAATATGTGGGTAACGGATGCACATTTCTCAATTTCATTCTGAGTCAATGGACGGAAATATTGGTGGAGTTGTAAGGACATTATGAATATTTAATATTTTTTCTGTTATAAATAAAATTCAGGTAATATATAGTCATGAAATATATAGTACCATGTTCATTTTTTCCATTTAATTTGCTTTTTATTTGAATTGAAATTGAGACAAATCATAAAATGGAAATTTTGCTGAAAAAAAACTGGTCAGAGGAATTTCGGGGTGGTATTTTTAAAATGGTCCACTCTTTATTCTAAAATTTGGACACATTGATTGAATGTTATTATATTTTATGAAAATTAGTTGTTTTTTCAGTTTCCTTAATCTGTCTGTGCTTTACATTTGATTAAATTCACAATTTACGATTTTACAGTGAAAAAATGGACATCATAGGTGGCGCTGCGAGTAAAGTATAGAATACGTTATAATTATTTTTTCTGTTTTAATTTTTAGAACAGATGTTACATATTTACATATTTAATAAAAATCAAATTTATATTTTTTATGTCATCCTTGGACTTATTTATTTAAATTAGTATATGACGTATTATTTTAAGAAAAAATACACAGGTTACCTCCCTTACTTTGACAGCCACTAGATGGCAACGGCTACACTCTTTTTTTATTTCATGACCAAGCATTGTCATACATATGTATCCATTGATTACCAAAAATCATTTGTTTCCATTTACTTTGATCCACACTCGTACTACCTTTAAAAGCAAAAATACGGACCTTTCGGATAACACCTAAATATTGGACAACCACGTGTACAGCAGGCATTAATGGACCTTACTGCTACGACCCTGAAGGCTAGTCATAGGTCAGAATGGGGTACCTAACCTACAAATTGTAATGTCTCAATACGAGTGACGTGAAACAACCATCATTAAACAAATGACTATCATGGACCTCACATTAGTCAGCATATTTTTATCTGCAACAAAATTTCATTCATTAGTCAGAATATAAAGGGTAATATTTCTATTTGCAGTTTGCCGTGACGGCTTTTATGGACCTAACTGTACATTGTCGTGTGGACAATGTAGACTGGAACACACTGTAACAAAACAACTGGCATTTGTACGGGAGGGAGTCAGAAAAATTGGAATGACTCAAGTGTGACGGTAGGTACCGGTGTCATTAAGTTTATTGGATTTGACAAAAGTCCACGTAAATGGGAAATATTCACTGATTAATGATTGAACAACCCTGTTCTTCAGTATCTGATATTAAGTCAACATATTTAAATAAAATGTACTTATATACTACTAGGAGACTAAGTCAGTAAACATTGACCACTGCACTTATAATATTGGGAAAGCGAAAAAAATGTTTTGACATTTTGTAAGATGTGTCAACTTTCCCTTTCTATGTAGTAATGTATCACTATCACCTGCTTATTGGTGTGTATATCTCCCAGTTGATTAGATACGCAAGGCATGCTATGCGTATGAGACTTTTTTAAAGCGAGGTCAACTACTAACAAAAAAGTTGATGCAGCCAGGGTTATAACGAATCTCGTTTAACGTCATCATTTTCGCAAATTCTACGGTCCTATAATGACCTTAATTTGCGATATATAAATATTGCATGTAGTTGAGGGAACACCCCGAGAAATATGTCAACCGAGGCGTAGCCTCACTACATATGCAATATTTATTTTTTTATACTGAATGTTTATAAAATAACAAACCTTTCTCTGTTGACTTTGATCACTGTCATGCGATGTTTCGTCAATCCATGCTGGTAATCACGTTTATCACAACGCTCAAACGAGGTCGTCTAACAATGTACGGCGAACCGTACGCGCATAAATTGACGCATGTAACAATTTTTCAGATTGTTACCCGTCGTCAATAATGTATCCCGTTGTAGATTACTGTCACCCTGGAGGTGTTTTTTTCTATTCTCAGAGGGAACAGTATGCTTTGTCAAACTGTTACCTGTCCTATAGATTCGAGTATTTTACATGAGTTAACAATATCAATTATCATAAGTCATGTTGTCTGATTTGTTCATACCCTTTATTAGACTGATATTTTCCTATAGATTTGATACGGACGTAATCCCGTTTATCTTTATTTCGCTTAGGCTCACGGGGTGTGACCGGTCCAGCGAGAGTGGCTTACTCCATCCATGGACACTGATCATACCTTCGCTTTGGCGGAGGTCCGTGTTGCCTCTCAACTCGATTTTGTATTTATTTTCTGGATTATTGATTACGTTTGACAACAATGTGTTAACTTCGCCTTTTTGTATTTAATTGATAGCTAATTTGAATAATGTGTTCAGTTTTTAGCAACATTATCACCAACCATACTCATTCAAGTGGCTCGTGTTCTTTAAAAGGTAAAAACGAATCTTTTAAGTCTCAAGTAGAATGCAAAAGAAAAGGTGGGCGAACATGGACCCATGGACACACCTGGAACTAACTGTTTCTTAAAAAATCGTTTTCCGCAAATCCGTCGATAATTTCGATCTACCGGTACTAGTAATTGGCCACAAATATTCTACACAACGTTGCCGACACCGCACCATGCCTGTTTAACTTTTTTGTGGGTCAATTTTAAAAGGCGTATTCTGATTGGGGGTTCTCTACTAACATCAAAACCAATCATATGCTCCGTCTCAAGTCCATGTTCTGCATGTTGACTGATGTCAAGTGTTAGTGCGTGATAACGAATCAATCTTTAATTTGCGAAGATGTTGTTCAGGAAGCTCCGAACCTCGTCTTTGTGAATATCGGATCATTGGTGCCGAATGATATAGCGTTTTACAATCTTGACATTTAGGTGTATCAACTGATTTTGCGTGAGTCTCAATTAAGATCACATGGCATTTGCAGAATGGATTTGTGTCATTTAGTCAACTGAAAGGTCTCAGAAAAAGTCTTTGCAGAAGTGACACTTTTCCATCAGTTTATTAAATGACAGATTCATCGTTTGCTACGATTGATAAGAAAAAGGAAAATTTTGAACTTGATGTGGATATTGCTTGAAAATGAGTTTTATTATTTCCAGAATTGAAAACAACTGATCAGTCGAACGCAAGTAAGTATTGCAAAATAGTGCCCTAAATATTGTGAAAAGAGAGCAAAATATGGGGTCAGATATGTTGAAAATCTAATTCACAACACAAGGAAAGGCCATTTCGAAATCATTTGAAGCAGATGTCAAAGCGATGCTTAATGCAGTTCGGAAGACAAGCAATTTTTTATAGCATGGTTGGCTTTCTTTGGTATTCCAGAATGCATTTTATACCATTATATTCATGTTGATAGCTTTACACAAGACTATGAATAGACTGAAATTGAAAAGAACTCCCAAGTATAGCCATGCCAAACGTATATCAAAGAAAAGGGTGAATATGACCAACGGTGATCAAGCTCATAACAAAACTAAGAGGAAATCCCCCACCCCTGGATAGACCAGTAGCGGGATCAGGCACGTTAGAGGTGAAATATAGATTAGCGAAGTAAACAATGTGTTCAACGTATCATAGTCCCAAAAACCTATATACGAATTTCGAGTGTAGGGCAACACGGACCTCCGACAAAAGCGAAGGCAGGGTAAGGTGCCATGGAGGAGTAAGCAATTTCTGCTGACCGGTCGTGAATCCGTAGTCGAAACATGGTGAACGGGATGACCTGTCGTCAAACGTAGTACGAAAATCTTTACCCATCTTGATCGGAAAAACGTAAAAATCCTAAGTCAACATCAGTTTACTCATAGAATTCTAACCAAGGATTGATTGTATAAGAAAATAAGATCGTAATAACGGCATGAAAAAAATCATCGAAATTCATTTCCACCTCTGGTATATTCAGGAAACCAAATCTTCTTTACTCAACTGCTACATAAATATAAAAATGTGACATTGAAGAATCTAAAGTCATAATGTAGATATATCAGTTTGCCATGAACACCATTGTTCAATAAAAATATTAGAGAAAACTACCTGTGGAAGACGATGTCGAAGTCCCATATTTATAAGTTGCAACAGACTTAATAGAGCATATACTATACTCAGTTTGCAAGTTTTTTTTTCGAAAGTGTAAGAATGCACAAGAGCATTGCGTCAATGCTCTTACTTAATAGTTAATGAAATGTTGTGCACAAAATATACACTATACATCATTCTAACATATATATACTTGGTATAATCGTCGACTCAACAAACGCTTGCGAGAAAGTTGAACTCACTAAATGTACATTTCCTTTATGATAATGTTTTTATTTTTAGTTCCGACAACAACGATAATAATTTCCCTCCTTTCTACATTACTGGTTGTTGCTGTAGTAATCGTTGCTATTCAACTGAGAATGAGGAGGAAACAAGAATGCCACAGACCACAGCCAAACACTGAGCAAAACACGACCGGAACCGGAAGCCAAATGCAAGACGAAGGAGCTTCCGACTGCGAAGTGCATGAATATGTCGAATTTAATACGACAGGTGAAGAACATGCGTACGATAAGGTCGATCGCTTGAATCAATCTCCTTATTCAGAAAATTAAATTGACAATCATTGAAACACAGATGAGATGTTCTACTTTATAGAATAATGAGAAAACTTTAGAACATTATAGAAAACTCTAATGAAGGTTTAAAAGTGTCGTAGAGCAGGATTTGAATTTACAAAATAGTACGTTTCACTGCATGTTTCCTTTTTCAAATTGATATCTGTGTCTGACGAAAATATAACGGAGCGGAAACCAACAACAACCCGGTGCTGAGTTGGTGTTCCTTGAATACGTCAAAACCACTGCGATAGATCGCCTATCATGTATACGATGAGGTCGATTGCTCAAATGCAGAACCTTATTCAGGAATTCATAATCACTCAAACACAGATAGGATGCCCGTCTTAAATTGGATTTTGAAAAATATTTTTATTTGTGTAGCACAAGTGCCGATTTTAAAATACCTCTAACAGCACCGGGAAATTGGATCATTTGAATTCACATGGCATTATGTTCCGGTGTATATTTCTGTTGGTATTTATTTTCGAATGTATCTAATAGCATCATAATGAGTGGGTGTTAATCTTATATGAACTTAAGTTTGCATGATATTATTTATGAACTTTAATTCATCAAAGCATAGGTCTAGTATTATTTTTCAAACCAGATGTTTAGATTTATCCTGAATATTAGTAGTATACAAGGTCAGGGATGGCAGGAACATGCCTATTGTAATATGAACGTTTTCTTTCGCAACAAAAACAAAACAAT
>CAJDSM010004296.1:0-18066 GCA_903981925.1 Ostrea lurida
TGGCATGGATTCAATCCTGGTCTGGTCCAACTGTGTTATTTGATGGGGAATTATATATACAAATCATGACTTAGCTCATATTATCTTATACAATAATTTACTATGATAAATCCACTTTAATTGATTTTAAAATTATTGTTATTGTTTCTCATCATGGGCAATAACCATTATATGTTAATGTGTTACGCCAATAAAGAATTTGAATTTGAATTAATTCATCAAGAAGATTTTGAAATTCAGCTAAGACTGTGATATTATAAAATTTACAAATTTTGATTTGAAATTGACAAGCACTCTTTTTTCTTCTTCTTCTTCTTCATCTTTTTTTTTTTTTTTTTTAATTCAGTACATGAAAAATTATATGAGATAGAAAGCTTTGAAAATCTCAGTTGCTGCCCTCGAAACATCTTGGTGCTGAAACGTTCACAATTCAAAAGTTAACAAGTAAAAATATATTAATTGTTGTTGCCAAATAGATAATAAGTGTTGGTGCCGAAACGTCTTAATAATAGGTACCGAAACGTCTTGGTGTCTAAAACCATCTAATTAAAATTTAAATCTCCCAGCTCATCGAATTTGTTATTTTCGCGTGGTCCCGAAAATCTATGAGCTAGGTGCATGATCTAATTTTAATTAGATTGCGCCGAATAGTCCTGCACCCGTTTATAGAGCCTTGTATGTAATGTCATTTAAAAGCCTGCATCTATTCAAAAAATGTGATCATATGCAGAATAAGCTCTTGCGTATCGAATCAGTCTACAATGATAGTGTCAACGAGGAACGGCAGCATATTTTTTTAAAAATATCTTGTGCGTAGAATCAGAATAGTTTTCGAATGGTATATCTAATTCTTCCCCTTTTCCATTTTAATGAGAGAAAAAAAAAACAAAAACGCCAGGATGATCCGGACTCAAGACTTTACGGGATAATTCCGTTGAAGGTTTGTGTAAAAATGGCTATTAAATATAGACGAGGTTTTTATTTCATATTTATAATAGGTTATAAAAAGAGTTATTATGTTATTGTGTCCTTTAATAATCCATATATGGTATTTTGAGGTGCATTACTTGTGCCAGTCAAATTGATTCTTGTTATTGATACGTTCTGTACAAATTTTTGAATTTTCGTTTGACATTTTGATGACCTTATTTTACCCAACCCTCGCCATTTGACGTTCTGTTGTTATCAATTTTCCATATCGGATTTCCTTTAGGAAACACCAGAAAATAAGAAGAATGTTGGGCAGGTCTTTCTTTGCTGGCATGGACACAATGATCATTTTTTGAGTAGTACTCTGATACATGTAGAAATGAAGTGTCGAATCTTAATGGGTACATTACGCCATTCATACGACATATCTTCATTCTTGTTTATGTTGTCTTCAATTTCTTTATTCATAACATGATAACTGATGTACCAAAGCTTCTACAGTACTTAAATTGAATTTTGTTATGTCGGAACTTAAAGTAGCTGTGATTCCTTAAGCAAACATTTGCATTTTATGCCCAAAATTGCTGGACCACTTAACAGTTTGGAACACTTCCATCAGGCCTATCGCGATATCACCAAGTACACCCCACAAGCGGGTGTAGGCTATGTTGTGACCGGGTGTAGGCTACCGAAGCGACGATTCAGTGGTCGAGGTCAGTTTTTGCACAAAATCTCAATTTATGGATAATTTTGCAGGAAATGTATGCCTACGGAAGAAAGCAACATTTGAAGAATATATCCACTGTACACTTTCTAGTTTTATCAAACACCTCACACAATTGCACAATGCCGACGATCGAGACTAGTTTGTACAACCGTATGTTTATGACCAAATATTAGAAAACGCTGTGTTTATCGTCACTTTTACGTGACCAACAATTACGTGCTATCTGTATAAGGTTATACATATTCTGTCAGTGAATAAAAGCAACGTGTTGAAAGATATCACGAAACCAATGTTGTGCATGGAGTGTAGGCATTCTCTTGCACAAGTTGTCGGTCCTTTCTCTCCCTTACATCTCTGTCAACTCTCGTTTTACAAGATTTTTGTAAAACCGTTGAAAGAATGGAAAAACACTAATTGTGAGTGTTTATTACTTTGTAAAAATATAAAAAAGAAAAATATCAGATAACTTATTTGTTATTTTTGGTCTAATAAGTTTTAATTTTTAAACGTTTGTTAGAGAACTATTTGCGTAAAAACGTTTTAAAAAAGTTATAAGCCAAAAATAACAATAAGTTATATGATTATTTCTTTTTTAATATTTTATAAAGTTAGGAACACTCACAAGTAGTGTTTTTCCAATCTTTCAACGGTTTTACAAAAATCTTGTAAAACGAGAGTTGACAGAGATGTAAGGGAGAGAAAGGACCGACAACTCTGTGCAAGAGATATTGGGGTTACCTGGTGATATCTTCTCGTTAAAACGCAATTACCTCTCTCTAGCGAGAAAAATATTTTCTGTTCAAATGAGACAAAAACTAACGAGTTTACATATATGTACTCCGTGAAAAAGAAGAAATAGTGTTGTCTGACTCAGGTGCATCTGCAAATATGCAAACCATATTTGAAAACAAATTTTATTAATATTAAGTACAATTTCAGAGAATTTGCATGGGTTTCAGCATTCTTGTGTTTTTACTAGTGCTGTAAAATCGGACAAAATTTACTATCGATTATCAAATTAATCAGCAGTACACATCGATTATCAAATTTGGACTCGTTGCATCGATCTTATACAAGTTGACTTCCCCTTTGCGATAATACTATTTAGCAAGAAAATAAACAGTACCAAATACACGCATTTTGTTGCTTTTCTTGAAATAATGGCAAATCCATGCATTGCTCAATAAGTGTGACAAAATAATGGACATATCAGGAGTTACCTGTGGTAGAGTTATTACAACTTAGATGAGAAATTTATTCATCAACATTGCTGCGTATGTGAGCAGGACATTGAAACCCAATACAGACAGTATCAGACATAGCACTTTTCTCGCTAGAGATTAGGGTGCAACGATTCACTGCGGTGCATCGAAAACCGCGATTCTGTCAAGCCAAATCCGGTTTTTGGATTCACAACTGAGCAAATTCGGTTCTGTTCAATATAAAAGAATATAATGTGTACAAGTTATCTATTCACTTCCTTCAACTTTTTAACGGCGCTTCTGATTGGTTAACAAAACGTTAGGCACTAAAACAAACACGAGATGGGGAGCATGATGACAATCCAGTACTCCAAAGATCCTCTAAAGTCAATCAAATACGAAGAGAGGGGCATTTTGATTTCGATAGGTAATAGATAAGAAAACGTGTCAGTCTGGCTTGATTATTCCTTGGGCTAATGATTTGCTGAAATTTTGTAATAAGTGCCACTAAGTACTGTAGTTAACATGAACATGATAAAAGAACAATTTATTGATATCATCACTGAAATATCACACCTTTAAGCCAATCTTTCAATGTTTTGTATATTAATTTACTGAGTCTCTGGTATTCTAAATCTAATTTCTAAGAAGTTTCTCGGAGTCGGAGTTAATGTGATAGTTAAGAAATCCAGTCAATGTGTTTTATGTTTTGTTACTGAAATTTAGTTATGTCTAATTCATATTATCTGTAGAGTTTGAGTAATGATGATTATGACTGAAAGTAAATGTTAAATGATAAAGTTCTATTCAAATAATCGAATCGAATGTCAAAAATCGAATCGAATCGAAAAGTTTGTGAATCGTTGCAGCTCTTCTAGAGATGGATAATCGCGTTTTAGCGAGGTGTATTATGCTTGAGAGCATAACTACAATGAGTATTTCATATAACTGCCATAGCCTTAGACAGATTGTCTTATACTTGGACATGGGAATGATGATTGTGAAAAATAATTAAGTTGCTTAGATCGAGGTTATACAAAGAATTGAAACTTATGAGAGTAACTACAGGTTCGTTTTTGTTTTTTATTTTATGAATGACCTTAAGTATTTTAGAGTAAGATAGTAAGATGCAAAGCTGCAAATGTGCCTCATAGATAATGTTTGCCTTATGAATTTTCTTTAAATTGACATGTTAAAACTGTGTTACAAATCTGGCACGTGCAGAGTCCTCTCTTCCATATTGTCTGAACTGATGACCCTGAGGTCAATGCACATAAAAGAATATGAACAGGAAATTACAGTCTGAAGATAATAATTCATGAATCAACATTTCTGCTGATTTGACAGGTTTTATTGGCTTTCAAGTACTTTTTATTACCATTTTTAACATCAGAATTCGATCTTTGAAGTTGTTCTGCAGACTCAGCTATCAAGACACGTGTCACACATATATTGTGATAATGCAAACAATCTAACATTGTTACTGTACACAGCATTTCTTGTTGCCTTCCTGTGACATTAGCAAATAAAGCCTAACGATTTATTACTATTAATTCAGTGTAACTACTAAATCTCTGTATACAATTGTGTAATACTAATTGTGACAAGAAATAATAAATCAGTTATAAGAAATAGTTGAATCTGTGACTGTCAAAGCAAGGAGTAAATTGCCAAGTGACAAACAGAAGTTGTTAGCTGCTGTAATGCTGGTATATAAAAACAGATGTAATATTGAGAACAGTATTTGTAAGTTTATCAAAAACGGGTAAATGGAAAGATACTGATAGAAGTACTATTAATGAATGATCATTTCTTTTTTTTATAAAACATATTTTATTCACAAATAAATATGTGAATGGGATCGGGCAGCAGGCATTGCCTATGTTGCCCTCTCCCTACATCAAGGTCATAAGTCAAACAATATAGACAAGATACAGTTATAAGGAAAATACATATACCCACATACATTATATAATTATAAGATCTCCCATGGTTTGTGGTTTGATATGATAATTATCCAACGAGTTGTGTGTTTTCTATCCCCGAGCCTTGGCGAGAGGGATAGAAACACACAACGAGTTGGTAATAATCATATCAAACCAAACCATGGGAGATTCTTTTTTATCACATATTTTCACCAGACTAGCCTAATGAATTGGGATTTCAAATTCTTTTTTTGTTTACCTGAGACCGAATTACCTACGCAACGTTAACATTACGTACTACAAATAGTTCGTTGGGATTTTAAAAAAATAAGAGTATTGACAGTCGATGTTTAAATCATAAGAGATTATTGTAAATGAGAGAAAAAATACATTTTAAGACTATTACATAGAAATGTGTGTAAATATCCGTGATGACGTATAAGATGACGCGATGTTTTCTCTCCATTTCTTGTTGCAAGTGGAATGTTCGCCAATGACAGAATTTTTGTTTCCTGTGTCATGGAGGTCGTGGAGCTATTATTGTGAATTGGGTTTGGTTTCTTAATTGTATTTGTGATGGATCGTTATGTCTCAGAGCAAGATGCTAGATGTGGAGTTTGCTGCATGCATGATGGAGTTGATCAGTTGATAATCCATTAAATCAAAGGATAAATACGTGAAACGGATATTTTGTTTTGTGTCGTAATTTGGTCTATCGGATATTCTAACACTCGGAGTGATTTATAGAGTAACGTCGTTCAGTTTCAGACGGAACGGGGGTAGAAAGGGAGGGGGTGTTTACATTTTGACTGCAGTGCAGTATTTGAAAACAGGCCTTTTCAATCTTTTAACTAATTTCATAACAATCATATAAATTGATTTTTTAATGTTGAAGAAATTATCAACATCAGTTTCACTTCCTCAATATTTTTATAATATCGATTGATTGGGAATTCTGTCGTCCTGATTCGTCATGCGGCGTAGGAATACATACTATGTGATATGAAAAAATATCACACAAGTGATATCACTGGATAAGGGTTTAAATATGTGATAATATAATTATAGATAATTATTCGTAGAGTCAATAACTATAGCATCAAGCAAAATGCATGCCAAAATATAACACAGAATAATTGTAAGTGAAAGCTGGTACAAAGTCCTGGCCCAGCTGCTAAAGTAAACAGTTTCTTACCAAGAAAACCATCCATTCACTCATCACTGAACACTAAATAACACTATCATTTTTTTCACTACATGCTGCTAGATTCAGAAAAATGTTTAGCGAGTAACAACGATTGCTTCGTCCATTGCTGACCCTTGACCTTTTTCATTTCAGGGGCCACCAAGAACACATGAGAAACATGGACAGAATGTTTCAGGATCCTTTTGGTATGTTTGGGGGCCATCCTATGTTACTGGGACCAGCAAGGCAGACTCAACAAAGACCAATGCCGGTGTCTCAAGGAAACAACATGGCAATGTCCCCTTTTGGGTCGTTTGGTGGTGGAATGTTTGGCAACATGTTCATGGGCATGAACAGTATGATGGCCAATATGGAAAGGACATTTGTAAGTGAATCATGCTATAACCTGATTACATGAACATAGAATCAATACATTTTGTCTATAATATCGCAGATTTTGCAAAAAAAAAGTGCATACATGTGATTTCCTCAGAATTATTTAAAATGTGAAGGAATGCAACACCTTTTGCAGTGAAAGAAAAATGTGGGATTTGTTTCTGTGCTATATAAAGGAAAGATTGCATCTGACACGACAGGTTCAAAGGGCGTAACATACATAGCTGAAAATAGAAAATTGTATTTGATTGGTTTAAAATTGTTGTATATAATATAATGGGTTCAAAGTGCATTTGACCTTTAGCTGGTTTGGACTGTTATGACGATCGTAGAGGTGCTCATTTCTCATGCAGTCAACCAGTTCCATATTGGAGCCCTCTATTTCCGAATTCAAATTGACATGTTGAAAATAATAATTAAATATACCTGTTTCAGGAAAATGCCAGCAATGACCCAAATGCCCATGTATATTCC
This sequence comes from Ostrea lurida, assembly GCA_903981925.1. Classification (NCBI taxonomy): domain Eukaryota; kingdom Metazoa; phylum Mollusca; class Bivalvia; order Ostreida; family Ostreidae; genus Ostrea; species Ostrea lurida. The sequence continues at coordinate 6,841 of CAJDSM010004296.1, forward strand.
CAGTCCTCTGTATATTCCTACACCAACACAGGAGGAGAAGGAAGCCGACCAAGAGTGTACCAGGCCACTTCCTCTGTCCGACAAGCTCCGGGAGGGGTCAGTACGCTCAATTCTATAGTGAAGCATTATGTCAACTTTATACACTCGTTACATATGTTGATATGTGTTAGAAATTTTGATTAATATTCAGGTTAAAGAGTCGAGAAAATCTGTAAGGGATTCTGAAAAGGGTGAAAAAATGGCTATTGGTCACCAGATCAATGATCGGGCGCACATCATCCAGAAGACCAGAAGGAGGGATGGAGATGTTGAGGAGGATGAGGAGCTCATCAACATGGATGAACGTAAGTTTTTATTATCCCTTGTAACGAATCAGACATTTTGTGAGAGAATGTTTTCCTCAACTATTCAACCAAAACTTTTATTTAGATGTGTGATGTAATAGGTTGAATAATTTTACTTAGATGAAAAGGAGCGTTTTGACAGAGAATTTCAAGAAAAAACCAGGGAATCAATGAGAGGGTTGGAGTACAGACGTAGAGGTGAAAGGTCAGACAGAAGGGCCCTCCCTGCTCCGCGGGCCCTCCCTGATCCCGCCGACAGACGGGGCTACCGAGATCGCGAGAGGAGGGAGAGGAACTAAATTTGGGTATGATGTAATACACTGTCTATATGGTACATATTTTATGCTTTCATGTTCAGTTTAATATGAGATAATTCAATTACATTTGTGTGTGGCTGTTAGATGACAGGCTAAATGTACGCTTCATAGTGGAGGGGGGAAAACCCAACCAAACACAGCATAGAATATGTTCTATAATTAGATTCTTGTATAAAATGAGAGACACATGGTTATATTTTACTTTTCCTTGTTTCAGGTACACAAGTTTTGTTTTAGAGGATCAATGTGTGCGAGATGAATGCTACAGAATAACTGGTGATACAATGACTATTTATACATTAACATGAAGAGGTCTGTTGGGATGGGCACTATATACTGGTGCAGGAATTTCAACATTTTGTTTTGCCAAGCAACAGTTTTGCAACTTTTGTTGTGTCTCATTGATTTATTCAAGTTTTATTATAAAAATGAATATGTGTAAAGAAAATTGATGCATGTACAACCTTGGGTGGAGGAATAGAGGAGATTCCGACAGATTTGTCTTCATGTCGTGTGCAGATCGAAATCCGTCCGTTATTTCCTTCTGTTGCATTCATCGTCACACTAGAGGAACAGCTTCGAACTGAACTTTTTTTTTTTTACTTTAGCAGTACTTTGCTTTATTTATTTATGACCACTACATATTATTTTAGTTTGAGAACTTTTTTTTGTAAATGAGGAAATGTTTGTCAGTATCGCATAATCAAAAACATTATACTTAATGTCAATACCATTGATAACTTTGTATTTAGAGTGTCACTGAATATGTGTACATGTGCCGTTTTGTGTCTGTATTAACAGTCATTTTTGCCATTAATTTGTTGGTTGTTGTATATAATCATGTTCACTGAAGCAATCTTTGAAGCAAAATCCCTCCCTAGAATATGTTTAGAATGTAAAATAAAAAGAATGTTGTTATACTACCAAAATGTTTAAAACTCCAGTGAAAGTATAGGCCCAGCTGGAATTCATGTAAAATTGATTTATATTTGGATTCTTGTTTGGTAGGATATGTTGAAAGCTGGCGTTCATAGCGCTGTAACTTCATACATATGTTTAACATTCCTGCATGTTAACATTCCTTAGGATATCAAATACTGGGAACTTTGAACTGATGACCTGGCTTGCTACAACAAGCTCAACATGTCTTTACATTTTTGCTCCTGTCTGTTACATTCAGCTCATGATTTAGTTGTCTCCTAGATATATATTTATGTTTGAAACGAGATTTTAGAAGCTCAATTACAATTGTTAAAACAAGTATACAAAGCATTTTGTTTTTGGTAGAATGTGGTTTATACTATACACTCTAGAAATACATGTAAGTCATTGATCAACAGAAAACTCCATTACACCATTGTTTATGTTTTCTCCTTGTATGTGTTTTTTTTTTCTTGAATAAAGTTGAACATGCATTGGAAAACTGTTTTGAAATTTTTGGAAATCAGAGCAGAGAGAAAAGGGTATATGTATTACAGAATGTACAGTTCAAACTAATTCCAAAGAATCATCACTGGAATTGGTGGGTCAGTGAGTTTGAAAGCTGGGAACAGTTTTGAACTCTGGCTGGAGGCTGAAGTAGACAGCCTGACAAAACGAGGGCATCCAAACTGATACATATAAAGTCATGAAAAGACTATTAACAAGAATATCAGTAAAACTGATGAATGCTCCCCGAACTGCATCTAACCAATGAAATACTTGTATGAAGAATGACTTACACTATGAACCATGGCTGTTGAAATAAAGGGTTATTAATATATGTAACGTAAATGTTAAGTGATCCCAACCTTTACAAAATGACCTTGTGTGACCTTTGCCAATTAGTCATCTGCCTATTCCTTGTTTGTGCGACATATGATCAATACCTGTTCAAAAACTATTTAATAATGAACTTTAATTTTCCTCATACAAGGTATATCTTCTCCATGACCTTGGCTTTGAGAGATATTAGAACGAAAGTTCAATAACTGTTGAAATATTGTTGAAATGAAGGTTTATTTTCATACACAAGACATATATTCTAAGTGTCCTCCACAAAATGACCTTAGTCACCTTTAATTGAAAGTAATTTGCTTGTTAATTATTTATGCGATATATGATCAATACTTGTTCAAAAACTGTTGAAATAAGGAACTTTTTCATAGTATAAGATACATGTTCTCAGTGACCTTGACCTTTCAAAAATGACCTTGAGTAACTTAAACCTGAAACCCATTTCCCTGTTACTTAATTGTGGGTTACATATTCTGAATCAATACTTGTTCAAAACTGTTAAAATAAGGCACTTTTTCCCATATATATATGGTATATGCTTCGAGTGACCTTGACCTTTGAAAATGACCTTGATCCAAAAGTACCATGTCCCAAGGAATATTTGTGATCAATTATGATGAATGGGTTAGGAGATGTGAACTTATATGTTAAAAAACTGTTGAAATAAGGCATATTTATGTTCTGAGTGACCTTTCCAAAATGACCTTGAAATCCATGGTTCACAATCCCTCGTCTCAAGGAATATTTGTGGTAAAATTGTATCAATTTCTGATGAAAGGTTTAGGAGATATGAGCTCGAACGGACGGACATGACTACATGCTCCCCCGAAATTTTTCGGGGAACATAAAAAGGTGGAAATGAGAAGGGTAACTTATCTACACATTAGCCTCGAAGCTCTGTTTGTCTTTTTTAAAATGAAGTTCAAATAGTGTACATCAAATTGACTTCGTAATTCCAACTTTTTCAATATAGCTAGATAAATTAAAATCAAGCTATGGCATCTACATTTTTTTTTTTACTATTACGAGATGAAAATGGAGAGGGTCACCTACCAACATGCAAGAATATTTGATGCCCCACCATGGCTGGGGCATATATTGTTTGTCACGTCCATCTTCTGTCTGTCCTTCTGTCACATTTTGCGTTTAGCTCAGTTTCAAAGAAACTATTCAAGATATTTTTAACAAACCTTGTATGCCGATACGTATTGGCGACACCTATTAACTGCATCAAGAGTTTTTGACTAGGACATTTTCTTTGACCTTAACCTCACTTTTCTATATCTGGTGTTAAGCTCAGTGTCAAAGCAACCATTGACAATATTTTTATGAAAACTCTTGCTCTGAGCCATACTGTATAAGTAGAATTTTTAGCGAGACGCAAATTTAGCGTTTTCTCCATAAAAAAGTGGTATTTAATTTTAGCAGTAAATAATTTTAGCGATTTTATAATCTATTACTTTGAAAAACCCTACCAATTATTTGGAATGAATTGTAGGCGATATCTAATTTTAGCGATCTCAAAAACCACGCTAATAATGCCAAAATTAAATCCTCGCTAAAATTTCTACTTATACGGTATTAGTGCGGTATTGTTTTCTTTCCTTGACCTTCCTTGTGACCTTGACCTCACTATTCCCTATTTAGTATTCATGGTCAAACAAGAAGAAATTCACATATATAACATCTAGCTTTAAAAAAAACCTTGTTTCAGGATGTAGGTAAAAACTTAACAATATATGGTTGTACTTTGATTTGGCTCTTTGCAATGAACTACAGCTACAGTGCATCCTTATCATTCCATCTTATTACTCGACTATAGTATAGTAACCGTTGTGAATGCTTCACCTCATATATGGATTGTTCGTCTTTTATACCCATTTTGCCATCTACACGACCAGTGCTACAGGTTAAACACACTCTGACACTGTGAGCACAGTTTAGAATACTGTTCATCTTCAAACCAGATTCTTACACCTTAACTACTTTGCATTTCACAATATTCTAGCGTAGAGGGAAGTTTCAAAAGAGAATTTAGTAAAGAGCCCAGAAAGTAGTTCATCTACAGACGGACAGACAGACAACCTGGTTTAGTCGTATGTGTGTGCAGCAGGAGACACGTTCTGATCTGCAATCATTTCTGATGGTTAGCGTATGTGTGTGCAGCAGGAGACACGTTCTGATCTGCAAATCATTTTTCTGATGGTTAGTCGTATGTGTGTGCAGGTTAGTCGTATGTGTGTGCAGGAGACACGTTCTGATCTGATGAAATACTGTAGAATCATTTAAATTTGTGGGTGCCAAATTTTTGTGGATTGCTAAATTTTTTTCTGGTTCATGGGGGACGTAAATTTCGTGGATTTTCATATTTGTACGAAAGATAACTCTGGAAAGTTTGCTTTTGTCTTTATTCGTTGAGGATGTAATTTTTAGTTGTGGGTGAGGGGTACCCACGAATTCCACAAAAATTGATCCACCACAAATTCTAATGATTCCACAGTATTGCAAATTGTTGGGGGTATACAGAAACTTGAAACAGCTGCAATATCTTAGGCAGTTTATTAGCTTGTATTTTGGTTCATGTAACACACAGATAGAAATTAAGTATTACACAAATATCTCCACTGAACACAATACATAAATTTATGCGCACAGTTTCATTAGTGTGTGAATATTTCATTATCACCAGTGTGTGAAATCGTGAACATGTATACAAGTACCCGATTTTAAACTATTGTAAACGTGAACATTCATATGTATATATAAGTACTGTAAAAGTTGCTTTTAAATTGTATTTCATAAAAATACACATACGCATACATGTTGGTTATCCTGTGAATGTGCATGACTACAAACTAGCTTTCATATATTTTCACATTTGCAAAAAAGTTGTAACAAAAACAATAAACAAACAGACGGCTAAATGCAAAAAAAAAAATACCTGAGATGTAATTATAAATAACATTATTAATCAGCAGTATTTCAATCAGCAGTCTGAAGCTCTTGAATCATATTCCTATTTTTGGGTAGCTGCAGAACTGTAGCGGGATCTCTCGGAAAGCTTAAATTCAGATCCGAGGACCTTTTACAACATAACTTTTTGTGCATGTTTTGGGATCTTTTCGCATAGCCTCATAAAAAATTTAATGCAAAAAAAAAAAAAAATTCCCAACATATTTCCCCATTGGTGACACTTCCTTCAAACATTAATCATTAACAGTGATTGATTTCATAAGGTATAAGGTGACTAGGAGGAGTAAGCATCCCTTATCTACTGGTCACACCCGTCATGAGCCCTTTATCTTTATCAGGTAAGGGGTGTAATCTGTATTCAAGATCAGTGTATAAAGGACACACACCATGTGCAGGTGATGATGTAATGTTGCTACATAATTATGGGAAGTTGAGGATGGAGAATTAAAGTCGTCATATTAAATTGGTGGTTACTTCCAAAAAAATTTCCAGACCGCTCTAGTTCTGCAGCTAACTTTCAGGGTGACCACTCTGAATCAGTAACCTGCTGAATTTAATGGCTGGCAAAAGGTGTCACAAGAGATGACAAAACAATTCAGTCAATGTACAACATGCTGCGCGAGTGCAGGCATCGCATGGGTATGCATAACAATTGGTCAAAGACCTAAAATTGCATGGTTAACATAAGACTGACAGCCATACAATTCAACGGGTTGCCAGGTTCAGAGCAATCACGGTGCGCCTGGAATGATTTGAATTTGTATATCTGGTATAATAGCAATTAACACACAATAAAGTTACTCCAATTGGCACACATTACATTTATCTTAATTTACTAAGCATACATGCATACTGGAACAATGAGTTACATAGTGATAATTCCAAAAATGTTGTGACAAATATGTTTCACAAGTTTGTAGTATGTACTCTTTAAGGTTACATCACAGGAGGTTTTAAAACACAGCCTGATTATACAGTTGCATGAAAAATGAACCACAATTTCACAATAACATGAATCTAGCATTCTACACATTCAAACAGCAGTATATTTTCTGAATCAGAACTTTTCGGTGTGCAGACTAGAAATGCCCTATTATGGTCAGTCACAATGATCTTTACAAAAGATCTCCACAAAACTGCTCTACAAAAAAAAAAAATTCTTTACATTATGTTCCTATACTTACAACAGAATTTCTTTCATATTTCCTGGGAATAAACTTTATCAAAATAAAAAATACCCATGTTTTGTTCATACTTCAACTGAGAATTTCCAAATCTCAATATTTCCATAAATCTATTAATACAAATGAGTACAATTACTATATAAGGTAAATATCTATTGAATTTGAATCAGATCATATATACATTCTCTTCAAATACGAAAAGTTATATACATTTTGCAAATGTACATGGCATGTGTTTTCATTCATATTGACTTGTGTAAATAAACTTCAGTGTATGTGTAAATTTACATTTCGAAACTAGAATTGACAACAATAAGTAAAGCACGGACATTTTGCTCAATATTTCATGTACCAACAACACCCCCCCCCCCCCCCCCCCAAGCAAAATGCATATTAATTACATTAGAATGGGAATATCTATCTTGTACATGATGTAATTTTTCATGTATTTACTGATATAATGGTCACACACATCCGTTTTGCTGAAGCATCTACATGGTAAAACTCAGTTTAGTGGCAATCAAAACAGCATTAATGGTTGCATATAGCAAACTGAGGAGATAGCTATTCCCCACTTTACATTCTAAAGATTTTTTTCATGGTACTTCAATGAAAATGCCATATTTTGAATAGTTTACATAGGAATCAAGTACAAGCAAACATACATGCATGAACACTAGGATAAATATAGACAATTGTTGATTCACACATCATCTACATGATTTACACACACATAAAGCATCAAACACTATGAACAATAATGATATTCCTGAGTAAGTCATGGACAAGCAAATCGGGATCGAAGAAAGACGTGGACGAAAAACAATGCACTCTGAAATGGCGATCGGTGTACACAACAATGACTAGGATTGTGTTTTCAGTCCGAGTACTCGGAGTATCTCACTGTTGTTGACATGGTCACTGGGATTTTCTTGTTTGTATGACAATAACACCTTTCCTCCTGGAAAATACAAAAATAGTTCAATCATATTAGAATTTTTTAAAAGGAATAAAAGGAAGAACATGTACATGTATACATATATATATGTGTGTGCGTGTTTTACAAATGCATATATCAGTAATATATTCCTCATCCATCTGAATAACTCAATCATGCAGTGGGTTAACATACATGTGTAATATGAGAAAGGATTGAGAAAAATGGCTGAACTTATTTCTCTGAATGATATTGCTATAACAAATTTCTTTAATGTGTCAATATAACTCTGTAGGACTCACCTTGAGATACAACAAGAGTACCACCATTTTGGAAACCATCACCTCGGAAATCTCCATTTATGCTTTCTTGCTGGGCCTGAATTACATTGGAATTGCATTATATAAATCATTATATAAAGTAACAGAAAAAAAGTACAAACATGTATAGCTGTGGTGTCTGATAATTAAATATAATATTCCCTGGAATGCTAATAGAACTCTTCATCATCAAATTCATCTTACTTTTAGTTAGTATGTATATACCTAACGTAAACCGTCCCTAAGTCATCATGGGTGTGTATTTGAAGCTCTATTTCTACAACCTGACAACCTAAGGCCGTCTATGTTTAGTACAGACAGTTAGAAAAAATACTGAGGAAGCCTAATGCGGTAGTTTAGAAACTCTCCTTGCATTATAAAGGTGATATATTAACGATCAAAGACTAGAAGGGTCGATGTGTCGACATTGAGACGGTACCGTCCAAAGGTCGCCATACTCCCCTTCTTTGAGTTGACAAACGATTTTACCCGTCCTAAAGTCAAGTATGGCCTGCCATTGAGTCAAATGCTGTCTGATTGTGCGTAGCAATTGCAATTGCCGTTTCTCATGCACTGAATTTGACTACGGATATCTCCGCTTTTTTTTCTGATCAAGACGATGGGCTCGCTGCGGGTGTGACCGGTCAACAGGGAATGCTTACTCCTCCTGATCACCTTATTCCACCATTGGTGTGTCCAGGGGTCCGTGTTTGTATAACTCTTGTTTTGTATTCTATTTGGGACTTACGGGATTGCCTTTACATCATCATTTGACTTCTTTTAAAGAAAAAACCCACAGAATGCAGAAACCTAATTTCAATTCAAATTTCAAATGATGAACATGTAATGATAAATTGATTGATTGATTTTTATTGTTTAACGTCCCACTCGAGAATATTGCACTCATATATGGAGACGCCACCAATGCCGGTAAAAGTTCAAACAAAATCAAAATGTTCTCAAACGAGTAAGGAAAGTGTTGTCCAAGGAACTTTCTATGCTTTACTAGCTTGTGTTGTTGTTCCATGTCTAAGTGTAGCGGCCTTGACCTTTGACCTTGAAAAATCAAGAGCCTTACAATTTTTTGTTAGACCTATTGCTTTGTGTATGAAGATACCTGATCATGGATGTTGAAAATTAGACATGGTTAGGCTACAGATGGACATATACGCATCCTTAGATATCTGCTTTTGTTTCAAGACAGATAAAGAACGTGAAAAGTAATAATTTTACAATATTAGCAATGCATGTTCGTACAAAGGTTGATGTAATTATATCACGATGTAACAGTGGCCTTATGTCGACAAGCCTGTCCTGAAGTAATCAGTTCAAATATACTTGAATATTGGTGTAAATTCAATTTAATATCATAAGAAAAATAAATCTAAATAGTCACTCATGATCACACTAAAACATGGTGCTATTTCATTGCAAACAGTGTCGAATATCACCTTCGCCCTGAAGTCTATTAGAACCGCGTTTCCATCGCCCAAGTCAATGGTGCTATCATTTTAAAGGGGTTCATCGTTTATCATATTTTGTGATTATAAAAAGAAATGAAACTATTGTACAGGATATCTAAAACAAAATGATATACTTTCCGCTTCAAAATAAACCGTCTGGCAAGCATGTAGATGATAAAATAACGGGAGAATAACACAAGAAAACTGCATGATGACTTTGGGACGGTGACAAGATAGGGAAGGTTGTAAGTTTTTAGAAGGAAGCAAAAGGAAAATGATTTTGTTTGCGCTGAAGTCAGAAAATTTTCAATTAGAAAAAAAAAGTTCCTTATTTTGTAAACACACAAGGGCATGAAATGAAATTTTTTATGCCAGCATATACTTTTCATGAAATGCTTTCGAAAGTTCCAAACTTTTGATCTATTTAATCATTATCATTTAAGAAATAAATTTTGTTTTGAATATTCATAAGGGTCAAACTTTACTCTATATACTTTGGAACAATCTCTCTATAATCTTTGAGTCAGCCCTGTTCACATCAGTAAAATAACCATAACAGAATTCCCTTCTCCCAATCTTTATGTCCTTAGTGTTTCCTAAAATTATGACATGACTTCTTATCAAAAGACAAATAAGATGGAAATCAATATAATGCTTTAAATATCGTAGCCATTAGCAAGTTTTGTTGATATATCACTTCAAAGTTGCAATATAAATTGAAAAAAAAAAGACATTACTTAAATATCCTTAAGCAGTCCCATTAATGAGCACAAAATGCATGAACATGGAACATCCGGGCCAGGAGTTAAACACATCATGAAACGTTAATCAATATTGAGCGGACAACACATTTCAGACCAGTGGTTTGACGTTAACTTTTAACCATGTGACCTGAAAATCTACTCCCCGTACCAAGTCTGGTAGCTGTATCAAGCAGAGGGGTAAAAAGAAATAGAGCGAACAATACATGGGATTAAGACCAGCTGTTTGACCTTGACCTTTGGTCATGCGACCTAAAAATTGATACTAGGAACATCTACTCTCTACAGGCAACCCCTGTACCAAATTTGGTAGCTATCAAGCAAAGGGGTCAAAAGATATTGAGCCGACAACAGACGGACTGACGGTCTCCTACGTACCTTCCTTAGTTGATCTCTGGAGGACCTGGACAGCATGGAAGGAAAAACACTAAAAAGGTTCAACCTACAAAGAAAAAATAAAACACATAAAACTTAACTCATTACCACTAATACATCTGCAGTGTAACAAATAAAGATATACAAACAGGGTAAATACCTCTTGAATCCTAACTTTTTGTAGCATTGTTTCTTCGTGTCAATGTACAACTCTGCAAGACAAAATGCACACTAGTAATATAATTTGTTTTTTATATTACAAACAAATGTCTCCCCTAGCTCCTCCCCAAAAATTACTACCTCCTCCCCTTAATGTACTGCGTGATATATGGAAGATAAAACACAAGCAAGAACAAAGACATTATGAATGTTAACTTTGTGCATTGAAGACAATGATGGAGAAAATATTCAAAATCATTGTAGAGTATGATACCAAAATAATGACTGTTATGCTGAAGTACCTGTAGGAGAGTGAACAATTACCATATACATGAAAAAAGCTATAAAACACTTTTCTTTGATCCACTGTAAATAGTAGGAAAATATTAGATTCCTTGATCAAACAATGCGAACACCATGAAATGATAAAGTATTGAACAAAATTTCACAGCTATCCAATAAGCCATATACATGTATATACTAGCAAGTGTTCACAGGCTATTTTACAAACACACCCCTCTTAGATCTGCTATAACTTTTAGGATAACACTTGGATCCTCCTGTCCTGATACATGTAATTAATATGTACGTTTAAGAAATGACTGTTATAATTTTCA